>JARQOD010001183.1:0-106299 GCA_033576555.1 Oophaga sylvatica
TGGACTGAGGGGGGGGAAAATCTCAGGAGGCTAACAAAAGATCCAAAGTGTTTTTATAAAAAAAAAAAGGTTTTGTTTTTGGTGACATGGTTTGGTTGCCTTAAAACCCCCTTGAGGATTCCGCTAAAAATTGGGCCCAAAGTTTGTAGGGCCCTTTAAGGTGCTTCGGGTTTTTTAAAAACCAATTGCTGTTAAGTTGGGCTTCCACCCCTGAAATTTTTAATCCGGTTTTTCTGTTTCCTTTTAAAAAAAAGCTGAGGTCTCAATGGGACATCTCCCCTTTCCCCCCGGTGGTGGTGGGGCAATTGGTTTTCCACATCCTAAATTCTAGCTTTATAGGGGGGTTTTTTGCGTAAATTCGCTTGGAAGGGTTGGGGACCCGAAAAACTCTTTGGGGGCGGATGATGTTTCTGATCTAGACTTGTAGAGCGTTTAAAAAAAGGTTTTCCCCGGAAAACCCCTTTCCCCTGGGGACCGGAGGATCCTCTTAGAAGGGGGGGTACTGTCCCCCTTTTTTTTGGTTTTGTTTCAGTTTGCTGGTCAAATCCCCTTTTTTCCCCTATTTGTTGGCCCCCCTTCTGGTTTGGGACTTCATTTTTCTACTTTAAAAGCACCGGGTGCTTAGGTGCCTTACTCATCAGTTTTGCTTGATCTTAGGTCTCTAAGTATTTTGTTTTTTTTTTTAATTATCCCTGCTACAATTTCTGTTTGGGAGGTGTTCACCCTTTTCCCCCCCAGTCCCTAGATTTTGTAGGGATTCCTCCCTCGCAATTAGGTCTTCGTTCGCTAGCTGAGGACTTTAGCGGGTCTGGTCCGGCAGGTTCCCGTTACATTGTAGGATTCAGCTTATTTCTATTGAGGGACAGAATTCCCATCTTTCCTTAGTGCTTGTAGCAATCATAACAATGGATGCTTTGTAGGTCAGTATTAGTAATTTGAACTGGATACGATGAGGGAATGGGAGCCAGTGAAGAGATTTGCAGAGGGGAGAAGTGGAGGAGAAGCGAGGAGAGAGATTCATTAGTCGGGCAGCAGAGTTAAGGTGGATGGAGAGGTGCGAGGGTGTTAGCAGGGTGGCCATAGAAAAGGATATTGCGTATTTTGAGGCGGGAAATGATTAGGGCATGCACAACATTTTAGTAGATGAGGGTTGAGAAAGGACGGATTCTGAAAATATTTTTGAGCTGGAGGCAACAGGAGGTGGAAAGAGCTTGGATGAGCGGTTTGGAAGGACAGGGCAAGTCAAGGGTTACTCCGAGGCAGTGGACTTCCGGTACGGGGGAAAGGTGATGTCGTTAATTGTGATAGATAGTTCAGGTAAGGATCTGTGAGATGGAGGAAAGATGATGAGTTCAGATTTGTCCACATTGAGTTTGAGGAAGCGAGAGGAGAAGAAGGAGGATATGGCTGATAGACACTCCGGGATTCTGTAGCAGAGAGTGACGTCTGGGCCAGAGAGGTAGATCTGAGTGTCATCAGCATAAAGGTGGAAACTGGAATACATGGGACTTTGAGTTGCCCCAGGCCAAGGTATAGATTTAGAAAAGTAGTGGTCCTAGAACAGAGCCTTGGGGGACCTCCAACAGAGAGAGGGTGGGATGAGGAGGTAGTGTGGGAGTGAGAGACGCGAATTGTGGTTGGAAAGGTATGAGATCCAGGATCGGTTTGCTCGATTGTTTGAATTCTAGAAATTCTGAGAGCTCATCATATCAACAGTACAAATCTTCCTTGGGATGGATGCCAGATGACACAGCGGTTCAACATGTTTTCTGCGGCAGAGATGAAACTATAGTGTAGGGGGGATGCAGATGCTGGGAAGAAAAAATGCACGTCACCTCAGATCTCTCATGCAGTGCAACCCACTTTGCATGTTGGTACTATCAGAGTGGGTTAGCACTGCTAGCACTGCAGGAAGGCTGGTGGGAATGAGCGGGAAGGAGGAGCTGTGGTGTGGCATGCCGCTGTGCAGGATGTACTGATTAGCGACATGGAAGGGTTGGGTTGCAGCTGCACTGCAGGAGGTTCTGGTGGTGATGAGCGGAGTGGTGGGGCTTTGTGCTGCAGGCTGCACTGCAGGAGGTTCTGGTGGTGATGAGCAGGAGGAGCTAGGGCGTGGGGTGCAGGCTGCACTGCAGGAGGAACTGGTGGTGAGCGGAGGAGCTGGGGCGTGGGGTGCAGGCTGCACTGCAGGAGGTTCTGGTTGTGGATGAGCAGGAGGAGCTGGGGCGTGGGTGCAGCTGCACTGCGGAGATGCTGGTGTATGAGAGCGGGAGGGGCTTGGGGTACAGGCTCCATTGCAGGAAATTCCTGGTGGTGATGAGCTGGAGGGGATGGGGTGTGGGTGCAGGCTGCACTGCAGAAGGAGCTGGTGTGATGTGCGGAGGGGATGGGCGTGGGTGCAGGCTGCACTGCAGGAGGTTTTTGTGGTGATAGCAGAAAGGGGGAGGGGATAGGTACAGGCTGCACTGGAGGGGTGCTATTAATTTATATATATATATTTTTTATATTTTTTATGAATTTTTTATTTGGATTGGTTGCATGCAGGAGGAGCTGTGCTGATGAGTGGGAGGGACTGAGGCATGGGCTGCAGGCTGCACTGCAGGAGGAGCTGGTGGTGATGAGTGAGAAGGATGAGGCATGGGCTGCGGAGGAGTTGGTGATGAGCGAGGGGGGATGAGGCATGGGTTGCAGACTGTACTGCAGGAGGAGCTGGTGCTGATGAGTGGGAGGGACTGAGACATAGGCTGCAGGCTGCACTGCAGAAGGAGCTGGTGGTGATGAGCGGGAGGGGATGGGGCGTGGGGTGCAGGCTGCACTGCAGGAGGTTCTGCTGGTGATGAGCGGGAGGGAATGGGGCATGGGGTGCAGACTCCACTGCAGGAGTGCCCAGTAAAGATGACCAGTACAAAAAAAGTTGTGGCCAGCAAGCATTTTAAATAGTGAAAAGTGTATAAAAGAGCCATAAGCCGTTATTATACAATATTATTTCAGAATTTTAAATTATATAATAATTTTTGTTAAAAGTAAAATAATTATTAAGAACATGTAATTGTCCTGTTTTGTCAAATATTGTAAACTATGCCCCCTTGGTGAGTTGGCTAGGGATGAGCGGACCCTTGGATGTTCCGTTTGACCGAACTGTAGTCCAAAATTCAGTTCAGGTACCAGCAGCGTCGGACTGGAGCACCTTGGGCCCACCAGAGAAAATCATTCTTGTGACACACTATGTAGCTACATAGAAATAAATACAAGACCACCAATTGTGTGGTAAAACACGCTTATATCGGTATAATATAAGGTAGTACATGTCTTAATTATGTAGCACTGATTGGGGTAGCCCCCTCAGAATATAAAGTAGCCCCCCTCATTGGGTATAATACAGCACCCACAAAATATAATGTAACCCCTCATAAGTTATAATGCAGCCCCCCCATAGAATAAATGTACTGTCACGGGTGTGTCGCGGCGGAGATCGTCGCGATTGCACACCCTGACTTCGCACAGCTGAGTTTCTGGTGCTGGGTGTTTTTCGGCACTGAGGGAGTTAATTCTTTCTCTCTCGGTGCTGGCTGACCAGCCTCGCCCAGCTGCGATTGATGTTTTGTTAATTAGCTTCCTTCATATACCTGCTGGTCTGCTGGGGAAGTTGCTAGTGAAAGCATTCATTCAGACCAGCAGAGCGGATCGTTTCTGAGAAGACTTAAGCTAAGAGTGCCTGTTGTGGTTTTTTCCTCTCCTCGCTTATTGTTTATCTCCTTAACCTTTTGTGTTCCTCTGTAGTGGAAGTGTTGTATGCAAGGCTGTGTTTTCTTTACCCCTTGTCTGTCTCGTTTGTCTTAGACTGTGTGTAAGCTGTGACCTTCCCATTCCCTGTGGTGGTAATCAGGGGTCCTTCTCAGGACTAGATTACAGTGGTCAGGATCTACAGGAGACAGGGTTACGCTGGCGGCCTGGACCTCTGTATCATTAACAGTACCTCCAGGTAGAGGGACTAGTCAGGACCCCAGTTCAGGGTCAGCATAGACCCCGGTCCACCTCTATCCAGAGACAGCGTGACACGTACACAGTATTGACCCACAATACATAGGATATTATGTCAGGTAAGACATTGCTGGCAGATACTATGTATACATGAAAAGTAGCTGATTGAAATATTAAAACTTAACCTTTAATCTCTTATATAAAAATAAAAAAAAGTGCAAAAAGTGCAAAAAGTGCTAATGTGTATGTGCAAAACCAAAACAAATCCAGTACACAGTGTCCTAAAATTAAAAGACAAAATATCCAATGGTTTACCAAAAAACCTAATAATGAACGATAGTGCTTCTATACCGAACAATTTAACCATATTATTAAATGGGACTATTACAAAGTAGAGTACCCTTATGTTTGGTGGTATTTTGTCAAAAGTATGTTCCTTTCTTATAGGAGGTTTTTAAAGCTGAGACCAGCGTTTATATTAAAAATAATGCCCCCTTAAATGCACTTCGTCTGTTTATATATATTGGGATTGGTTTTTATGGACATAAGTCAGTTGCTCCTTATGGTTTTGGAGCTAATAATATATGCACCTGTCATATAGATGAATTAATAAACATGCCCTTTGTCCCACAATACCATCAGGGGAGTAACAGTATACATGACTCTGTTTATATTAACCCCCACTGTGGTTTTAAAATTTTTTTTGCGGTACTCATCTGCAGCTTCATAGTGCGGGCATGATTCATCTCTCCTGGGGAGATCCCCTCCGTGACCATATGTCATGTTAGGCGGTCTCCACCCCAGTGGCGTCTCCCGACGCGTTTCACCCAAATTAAGAATCCTCAGGGGAGATTTTAGAGCATTTGTGCAGCGACAGGACTTAGCGGCGTGTGCATAACTGTGCTTTTTATAGATACCGTTTGTATCGATCGGTTTCCTGTTCCGGACGCTGGAAACGTCATATCCGGTGGTTGAAACGCATGTGCTGTTCATCTAGCGCATGCGCTGTGATTCAGAAAGTTTCGACCTCGAGGAACGTCATTTCCTGTTTAAGGAAGAAAGAATCCCATAGAGCAGGGCATATATATCTGTCTGCGAAATATGGCGATTCGTCCCTATTACATCTGCTTATGCATTATAGAGGAAGAAACTACAGGGTTTTTCTTAAATCAAAAATTGGCTGGGAGAAACATTACATTGTGGTTAAAATCTTTATATATAAGATATACCAAATAAATATGGTGCCTATTTGTGGAAATTTTGCAGGAGATAACAAATCTCTTTCTGGCAGTACCTGGAATAGAGTATACATTAGATTCACTTGATAGATGACAGGGTATATTATTTGGAAAAAATATTTAAAGTGGATATATTGTTTGAATGGGATAAAGTATCTTGTTGCATGCAATGAGTGAGACGACGGACCTTCTTGATGAAAGATAGAAAGGGTGCGCGCTAAGGAATCCCTGTTTTACCCTGTCTATTGTGTCCCTACCTCACGCGGAGGTTGGCACCCTAAAACCTGCGCAGTGGCGCCCCCACTCAACGGCGGCTGACCCTATTTTAGAGGCCCTGGTGGTCCTTACTCTACAAGAAGGAAGAATAGGTGATGAGTTCATTTAATCCTTTCGGATGGGTTGTTTGGAGATTAAAGATCCAGAATGTTTCTCTTTGAAGGATCCGTTTGTCCCAATCCCCTCCCTTTGATTTTGTTTGATTTTTTCAATACCCATGAAAACTAGGATTTTGTGTCTCCTCCATGCATGAGATTTACATGGTTTGCTACAGGGGTGTCTCTTCTGTTGATGATGTCCCTATGATGCTCTCCTATTCTTTTCTTGAACTCTCTTCTTGTTTTCCCTACGTACTGTACGCCGCATTTGCAGGTGATGTTGTAGACAACCCCAATGCTTTTGCAGTTCATGAATTGCCTAATGGGGTATACCTTCTTGGTAATGGTGCTACTGAACTCTTTCCCCTGTTTCAGGGCCCCACAGTATTTACAACCCTCCACATTTGTAACACCCTTGTATTGGGCTTTTCAGCCATGTAGGGTTTTTTTGGTTCAGAGGAGGCAAAATGGCTGCGTACTAACCTATCCTTAATAGATCGTCCTTTCTTGAACGTGATTTGTGGAGTCGTGGAGATAACCCTTGACAGATCCCTGTCCATGCATAGAATTGGCCAGTGACGCATAATGATTCCCTCATTTCTTTGACATGTTGGAGAATTTGGTTATATATCTGATGATGTTTCCTTCCTCTGTTTTTTCTTTTGGAGTAAGGAGATCTTTCCTCTCTCGTGTCAAGGCAGTTTTTAGGCGTCCCTAAGTACGTGATCGGGGTATCCTCTCTCTACAAAACGATGCCTCAAATCATCTGCTTGTTGTTTGAAAAGGTTTGCATTTGAGCAATTTCTTTTGATCCTGAAATACTGTCCCTTTGTATCCCTTTTTTAAGAGGAGGGGGTGACTTGATTCCCATCTTAGCAGAGAGTTTGATGAGGTTGGTTTCCTATACGTTTTGGTAACCAAATGACCTCCTTCACCTCTCTCAATCAAAATGTCCAAAAAGGGAGACTCTGTGCATTGGCCTCAAAAGTGAAGCGGAGGCCAATGTTGTTATTGTTAAACCTTGCACATAATATCTGAAACTCTCCACATCACCTCTCCAAATCACAAAAAACATCGTCGATGTAGCGGAGCCACATTACAATTTTATCCTCCGCCTCACCATTTAATTCACCAAAGACGATGTTTTCCTCCCACCAGCCCAGGAGCAAATTGGCGTATGAAGGTGCACATGGACTGCCCATGGCAGTGCCCCTGAGCTGGTGGAAGTACCTATTGTCAAAAAGAAAATAATTTCTGGTTAAACAAAATTCTAGGGCTCTCAAAACGAATTTGTTATGTTCATTATATTGACAACCTTTGGTTTCAGATAGTATTCCGCAGCCATAATCCCTTTTTCTCATGCGGAATTGAGGAATAAAGAGCTTCTACGTCAATTGATCCTAGGATCATGTTGTCGCTCAGCTCAATATTGTCGATTTTAAGAAGAAGTCCGTCGTATCTCTGACGTATGAGCTTAGCGAAGAGACAAAAGGTCTAAGAATTTTGTCTATATATAGTCCCAAGTTTTGGGTGAGACTATCAATGCCTGATACAATCGGCCTTCCTTTGAGTGGACATAGGCCTTTATGTACCTTAGGTAGACAATAAAAAGTCGCTACCATAGGATGGGTAGGAATCAAAAATTCTTTTTCATCTGGGCTGATAAGTTTTTTGCACAGCGCTTCATTAACCAGTGTTTTTAGTTCCTCATGATACTGCGCTGTGGGATTTGCCTTTAATTTCTCGTATCCCATGTCCTCTCCTAAAAGGGAGCAACAAAGTGTTTTGTATTGGAATGTATCCATCACTACGATGTTGCCCCCTTTATACTGATGGTTTAATGATGATACTCCCATCGTTTTCCAATCATTTAGTGCTTTCATCTCGGTTTTTGTGAGGTTATGATGTTTTTTATATTTACATTTCTCAAGTTCTAAAAAGTCTCTGGAAACCAGATTGGTAAATATATCAATAGCACTAACGTCCGTGACAGGGGGCATACGTTTGCTTTTGTTTTTCAAGTCTGTAAACGGGCCTTCCCCCTCTTCGCTAATGGATCACCCAAATGATAAAGAAATCTTACGTCAGCTAGCATATTGTCGTCAATTCCAAATTCAGCACAACTTTTTTTTATCCAAATTCATGAAGTGCTTTTTCCACTTAAGTCGCCTAGAAAAAAGGTGCAGGTCTTTAGTAGCTTCAAAACATTCGAAATCTGAGTGGGGACAAAATGACATGCCTTTACTTAGCACTGTCATTTCCTCTCTCGTGAGATGTCTAGAGGAGATGTTCACAATTGTGTGTCTAATTCGGGTTTTCGTGTGTTGAATCTGGTCCTCATGTGATACCCTGAATCTAAAAAATGTTCCCTTGTGGGGGGCTGCGATTTATACCTCTACCTCCCCTTGTACCTCCTCTACCCCTTCCTCTACCTCTGGGCCTTTGTACCTTGTATCAGAGTCTAAAAATTCAGCTTCAGAAGATGAAATATCAGTGTCTGGTGGTCGGTTAATTTTAATGTTGTTTACAGAATAAGCTTTATTATCGCGAAATTCCTGTAAATCCCTTATAAAATATTTATGTTTTCTTTCTTTAAGATGATATTGGAATTTTTCGATTGTGTTCTGAGAATGGTCTCTTTTACAGTAAATTCCCGGTTCAGAAGAAAACTTTTTTGTTATCTCAATTTGCTCTTTGAGTTTGTCATTCAAAGGACATATTCTCAGACGGGGTATTTACTCAGAAAAAATATACACCTTCATTTAATGCAGCATTTAAAGAACTCACTAAAGTGTACAAAGAGCAGGTTACCTCATGGTGGGAGGTACAGAGCTTCGAAAATTATATTAAAGCAGGGATCGTACCTAGACACCTCAGAATTGCAATATCATTCGGTTATCGGTATAAAAGCACATCCTTTTGGCCAAATTAGAAAAAGAAGCCACAGAAAGCTCATTAAAATTGATGAAAATCCTCTTGGAGGAAGAAAAATCTATACTCAGCAATTTGAATGACAAACTCAAAGAGCAAATTGAGATAACAAAAAAGTTTTCTTCTGAACCGGAATTTACTGTAAAAGAGACCATTCTCCAGAACACAATCGAAAAATTCCAATATCATCTTAAAGAAAGAAAACATAAATATTTTATAAGGGATTTACAGGAATTTCGCGATAATAAAGCTTATCTGTAAACAACATTAAAATTAACCGACCACCAGACACTGATATTTCATCTTCTGAAGCTGAATTTTCAGACTCTGATACAAGGTACAAAGGCCCCAGAGGTAGAGGAAGGGGTAGAGGAGGTACAAGGGGAGGTAGAGGTATAAATCGCAGCCCCCCACAAAGGGAACATTTTTTAGATTCAGGGTATCACATGAGGACCAGATTCAACACACGAAACCCGAATTAGACAACACAATTGTGAACATCTCCTCTAGACATCTCACGAGAGAGGAAATGACAGTGCTAAGTAAAGGCATGTCATTTGTCCCCACCTCAGATTTCGAATGTTTTGAAGCTACTAAAGACCTGCACCTTTTTTCTAGGCGACTTAAGTGGAAAAAGCACTTCATGAATTTGGATAAAAAAAGTTGTGCTGAATTTGGAATTGACGACATATGCTAGCTGACGTAAGATTTCTTTATCATTTGGGTGATCCCATTAGCGAAGAGGGGAAGGCCCGTTTACAGACTTGAAAAACAAAAGCAAACGTATGCCCCCTGTCACGGACGTTAGTGCTATTGATATATTTACCAATCTGGTTTCCAGAGACTTTTTAGAACTTGAGAAATGTAAATATAAAAAACATCATAACCTCACAAAAACCGAGATGAAAGCACTAAATGATCTGGAAAACGATGGGAGTATCATCATTAAACCATCAGATAAAGGGGGCAACATCGTAGTGATGGATACATTCCAATACAAAACACTTTGTTGCTCCCTTTTAGGAGAGGACATGGGATACGAGAAATTAAAGGCAAATCCCACAGCGCAGTATCATGAGGAACTAAAAACACTGGTTAATGAAGCGCTGTGCAAAAAACTTATCAGCCCAGATGAAAAAGAATTTTTGATTCCTACCCATCCTATGGTAGCGACTTTTTATTGTCTACCTAAGGTACATAAAGGCCTATGTCCACTCAAAGGAAGGCCGATTGTATCAGGCATTGATAGTCTCACCCAAAACTTGGGACTATATATAGACAAAATTCTTAGACCTTTTGTCTCTTCGCTAAGCTCATACGTCAGAGATACGACGGACCTTCTTCTTAAAATCGACAATATTGAGCTGAGCGACAACATGATCCTAGGATCAAATGACGTAGAAGCTCTTTATTCCTCAATTCCGCATGAGAAAGGCATTATGGCTGCGGAATACTATCTGAAAACCAAAGGTTGTCAATATAATGAACATAACAAATTCGTTTTGAGAGCCCTAGAATTTTGTTTAACCAGAAATTATTTTCTTTTTTACAATAGGTACTTCCACCAGCTCAGGGGCACTGCCATGGGCAGTCCATGTGCACCTTCATACGCCAATTTGCTCCTGGGCTGGTGGGAGGAAAACATCGTCTTTGGTGAATTAAATGGTGAGGGGAGGATAAAATTGTAATGTGGCTCCGCTACATCGACGATGTTTTTGTGATTTGGAGAGGTGATGTGGAGAGTTTCAGATATTATGTGCAAGGTCTTAACAATAACAACATTGGCCTCCGCTTCACTTTTGAGGCCAATGCACAGAGTCTCCCCTTTTTGGACATTTTGATTGAGAGAGGTGAAGGAGGTCATTTGGTTACCAAAACGTATAGGAAACCAACCTCATCAAACTCTCTGCTAAGATGGGAATCAAGTCACCCCCTCCCTCTTAAAAAAGGGATACCAAAGGGACAGTATTTCAGGATCAAAAGAAATTGCTCAAATGCAAACCTTTTCAAACAACAAGCAGATGATTTGAGGCATCGTTTTGTAGAGAGAGGATACCCCGATCACGTACTTAGGGACGCCTATAAAACTGCCTTGACACGAGAGAGGAAAGATCTCCTTACTCCAAAAGAAAAAACAGAGGAAGGAAACATCATCAGATATATAACCAAATTCTCCAACATGTCAAAGGAAATGAGGGACATCATTATGCGTCACTGGCCAATTCTATGCATGGACAGGGATCTGTCAAGGGTTATCTCCACGACTCCACAAATCACGTTCAAGAAAGGACGATCTATTAAGGATAGGTTAGTACGCAGCCATTTTGCCTCCTCTGAACCAAAAAACCCTACATGGCTGAAAAGCCCAATACAAGGGTGTTACAAATGCGGAGGGTGTAAATACTGTGGGGCCCTGAAACAGGGGAAAGAGTTCAGTAGCACCATTACCAAGAAGGTATACCCCATTAGGCAATTCATGAACTGCAAAAGCATTGGGGTTGTCTACAACATCACCTGCAAATGCGGCGTACAGTACGTAGGGAAAACAAGAAGAGAGTTCAAGAAAAGAATAGGAGAGCATCATAGGGACATCATCAACAGAAGAGACACCCCTGTAGCAAACCATGTAAATCTCATGCATGGAGGAGACACAAAATCCCTAGTTTTCATGGGTATTGAAAAAATCAAACAAAATCAAAGGGGAGGGGATTGGGACAAACGGATCCTTCAAAGAGAAACATTCTGGATCTTTAATCTCCAAACAACCCATCCGAAAGGATTAAATGAACTCATCACCTATTCTTCCTTCTTGTAGAGTAAGGACCACCAGGGCCTCTAAAATAGGGTCAGCCGCCGTTGAGTGGGGGCGCCACTGCGCAGGTTTTAGGGTGCCAACCTCCGCGTGAGGTAGGGACACAATAGACAGGGTAAAACAGGGATTCCTTAGCGCGCACCCTTTCTATCTTTCATCAAGAAGGTCCGTCGTCTCACTCATTGCATGCAACAAGATACTTTATCCCATTCAAACAATTATATCCACTTTAAATATTTTTTCCAAATAATATACCCCTGTCATCTATCAAGTGAATCTAATGTATACTCTATTCCAGGTACTGCCAGAAAGAGATTTGTTATCTCCTGCAAAATTTCCACAAATAGGCACCATATTTATTTGGTATATCTTATATATAAAGATTTTAACCACAATGTACATGTTTCTCCCAGCCAATTTTTGATTTAAGAGAAACCTGTAGTTTCTTCCTCTATAATGCATAAGCAGATGTAATAGGGACGAATCGCCATATTTCGCAGACAGATATATATGCCCTGCTCTATGGGATTCTTTCTTCCTTAAACAGGAAATGACGTTCCTCGAGGTCGAAACTTTCTGAATCACAGCGCATGCGCTAGATGAACAGCACATGCGTTTCAACCACCGGATATGACGTTTCCAGCGTCCGGAACAGGAAACCGATCGATACAAACGGTATCTATAAAAAGCACAGTTATGCACACGCCGCTAAGTCCTGTCGCTGCACAAATGCTCTAAAATCTCCCCTGAGGATTCTTAATTGGATGAAACGCGTCGGGAGACGCCACTGGGGTGGAGACCGCCTAACATGACATATGGTCACGGAGGGGATCTCCCCCAGGAGAGATGAATCATGCCCGCACTATGAAGCTGCAGATGAGTACCGCAAAAAAATTTTAAAACCACAGTGGGGGTTAATATAAACAGAGTCATGTATACTGTTACTCCCCTGATGGTATTGTGGGACAAAGGGCATGTTTATTAATTCATCTATATGACAAGTGCATATATTATTAGCTCCAAAACCATAAGGAGCAACTGACTTATGTCCATAAAAACCAATCCCAATATATATAAACAGACGAAGTGCATTTAAGGGGCATTATTTATAATATAAACGCTGGTCTCAGCTTTAAAAACCTCCTATAAGAAAGGAACTATACTTTTGACAAAATACCACCAAACATAAGGGTACTCTATCTTTGTAATAGTCCCATTTAATAATATGGTTAAATTGTCGGTATAGAAGCACTATCGTTCATTATTAGGTTTTTTGGTAAACCATTGGATATTTTGTCTTTTAATTTATAGACACTGTGTACTGGATTTGTTTTGGTTTTGCACATACACATTAGCACTTTTTGCACTTTTTGCACTTTTTTTTTTTTATATAAGAGATTAAAGGTTAAGTTTTAATATTTCAATCAGCTACTTTTCATACCATTTTCGGATTGAATACGATTGCCATTGCTCATATATACTATGTATACATGTTGATTTTCTCTATTATATGAAATTTAGAATGATGTCACATTAGATATAGGTTGCTATCTTTGAATATATCTGTTATACGTCGTGATATTTTCACCGGCCATCTAAAGATTCTCCCCAGCCACCATGGATCCAGTAGCCCATTTAGCTCAGCAGTTGCAGAGTTTGTCCATGGAGCTGACGGACTTTAAATCCAAGGTTTTGTACCCCGGGAGCAAACCAGATTTGAACCTAAAGTAGCTCTCCCGGACAGGTTCACTGGTGGGCGGGACAAGTTTTTTACTTTCCGGGAAGTATGTAAATTGTATTTTCGACTGCGGCCGCAGTCGTCGGGGAGTGAGGATCAGAGGGTGGGAATTGTCATCTCGCTCTTACAAGGGACCCTCAATCCTGGGCGTTCTCTCTCCCCCCGGGCTCCCCGGCTCTCCAGTCAGTGGACCGATTTTTTACAGCCCTGGGTCTGGTATATGATGACCCGGATCGGGTCTCCCTTGCTGAAATGAAGTTACGTAGGATACAGCAGAGAGATCGTCCGGCGGAGGAATTTCTTCAGAGTTCCGTAGGTGGGCCACGGATACTCAGTGGAATGACCCGGCTCTTAAGAGCCAGTTTTGTCAAGGTTTATCTGACAAATTAAAAGATGTGTTGGCTCAGTATGATTCTCCCCCGTCACTGGAGGCTGCTATGGCTCTTGCTATTCGCATTGATAGACGGCTTCGGGAGAGGTGTGGGGTAACTCCGCCCCCTGTGATGACTCCACCTCCTTCTAAAGTCCCTAATATTGAGGTTCCCCTGTTTTGTTCCGAGGAACCTATGCAGTTGGGAGGGACATCATTCCGAGGGAGGGGATCGGCGGTGCGCCGCAAAACAAGAAGGTGTTTCTTCTGCGGGAGAGAGGGACATTTTATTGAGGGGTGTCCATCCCGTACTGTACTGAGCAAGAAGTCGCCGGAAAACTATTAATCCCAGGTTGTGTGGTGGACGACAATCTGGGAGTATGTATTTCGTCCCCAAGTCCGTCTCAGTTTCTCGTACCAGCGGAGGTGGTGGTAGGTACGAGAACTGAGAGGATTTCTGTTCTTCTGGATAGTGGGGCCGCGGCTAATCTGGTGGACGCTCGGTTTGCCCAGGTGCAAGGTATGCAACTGAGTGTATTGGCCAAACCTATCCCTATATTCTCTATTGACGCCAGGCCTCTCGGTCAAGGTAGCTTTGTGCAAGCCGTGCATAACATAGACCTTCGAGTGGGGCAATACATAAAGAACTATTGTCTTGTTATGTGTTGGAGGGCCTTCCCACTCCTATTGTGTTGGGACTTCCTTGGTTAACTAAACATAACCCAGTTATTAATTGGCAATCCAGAGAGATAAGCCAGTGGGGTGAATTTTGCAATAGTAACTGCATGAACACGGTCATCGGTACGGTCGTGCCTAGAACCTTACCTCCTTTTCTGGAGGACTTTGAGGATGTGTTTTCAGAGGAAGGGTGTCAAGAATTACCTCCTCATCGCGCATATGACTGTGCTATAAAATTGCTTCCTGATGCTAAGTTACCAAAATCTAGGTTATATAACCTTTCTGGTCCTGAGGGCAAGCTATGAAGGATTACATTTCGGAAAGTCTGGCCAAGGGGCATATTAGACCTTCATCTTCCCAGTGGCCGCGGGGTTCTTCTTTGTGAAGAAAAAAGATGGAGGCCTACGCCCTTGCCTGGATTTCCGTGAGCTTAATCGGATTACGGTCCGAGATCCGTATCCGCTCCCACTTATTCCTGATCTCTTCAATCAGATTGTGGGCGCCAAATGGTTCTCTAAGTTGGATCTCAGGGGGGCGTATAATCTGATTAGGATAAAGGAGGGGATGAGTGGAAGACGGCGTTTAACACTCCGGAGGGACATTATGAGAACCTTGTCATGCCTTTCGGTCTGACTACTGCCCCGGCGGTGTTTCAACATTTTGTTAATGACATCTTTCGCCACCTAGTGGGACAGTTTGTTGTCATTTATCTATATGACATCTTTATTTACTCGCCGGATCTTGTGTCTCATCAGGAGCATGTGAGACAAGTGTTGCAGATCTTGCGAGATAATAAACTGTACGCCAAATGGGAGAAGTGTGTATTCGCTGTACAAGAACTTCAGTTTTTAGGATTCTTGGTGTCAGCCTCCGGTTTCCGTATGGACCCTGGGAAAGTGAAGGCTGTGCTTGAATGGGATCGGCCAGAGGATCTTAAAGCACTGCAGGGTTTCCTGGGGTTTGCTAACTACTACCGGAAATTTATTCGTAATTTCTCATCTGTTGTCAAACCTCTCACTGACATGACAAAAAAAGGGACGGATTTTTCTAGGTGGTCTGACAAAGCTTGTCAAGCATTTTCCTCCTTGAAAAAATGTTTTGCTTCAGCACCCATACTCATCCAACCTGATGCATCACAACCGTTCATTGTGGAGGTAGACGCATCTGACGTAGGAGTGGGTGCGGTATTATCTCAAGGTCCGTCCCCTGGTAAATGGCATCCGTGCGCTTTCTTCTCTAAAAAATTGTCGTCCGCCGAGAGGAATTATGATGTCGGCAATAGGGAACTCTTGGCCATTAAGTTGGCTTTTGAAGAGTGGCGTCACTTTTTGGAGGGCAGTCCACCCGGTCACCGTCATTACTGATCACAAGAACTGCTGTATTTAGAGTCTGCAAAACGTCTGAATTCCAGACAAGCTAGATGGTCGTTGTTTTTTACCAGGTTTAATTTTGTCGTCACATATCGTCCTGGGTCAAAAAATGTAAAGGCTGATGCCTTATCTCGTAGTTTCCCGGGGGCCGGGAAGACGGATGACCCGGTTCCTATTCTTCAGGAGGGAGTTGTGGTGTCGGCTGTATGCTCTGAGCTTGAGGAGGAGGTATTGGAGGCTCAGGGGGACGCCCCTGTAGGACCTCCAGGGAAACTGTTTGTTCCAGATCAGTTAAGACAAAAGGTTATCGAGGCACATCATAATTCTGCTTTGGCAGGACACCCAGGGAGTAAAGCAACTGTAGATCTCGTTTCTCGCCGGTTTTGGTGGCCTAACTTAAATAAAGAGGTGGTAACTTTTGTCGCGTCCTGTGGGATATGTGCGCGCTCTAAGACCCCACATACCCGTCCGTCTGGGGCCCTTTTACCGTTGAAAATCCCGGAGCGTCCATGGACCCATCTGTCTATGGACTTCATTACGGACCTCCCTCCGTCTTCAGGTAAAACTGTCATACTAGTTGTAGTTGACAGGTTCAGCAAAATGGCACATTTTATTGCTCTTCCTGCTCTTCCTAATGCTAAAACTCTGGCGCAGGTGTTCATTGGGGAGATTGTGAGACTTCACGGGTTGCCTTCCGATGTGGTGTCGGATCGGGGGTCTCAGTTTGTGTCCAAATTCTGGAAGGCATTTTGTTCTCGTCGGGGGATGCAGTTGTCATTTTCTTCGGCTTTTCATCCGCAGACCAATGGTCAGACAGAGCGTCTGAATCAGAGCTTAGAGACATATCTCCGGTGTTTTGTCTCAGAGAACCAAGAGGACTGGTCTTCTTTCTTGCCTCTGGCAGAGTTCGCTCTTAACAATAGGCGGAGCGAGTCCACTGGTAAGTCCCCGTTTTTTGGGGCATATGGTTTTCACCCCCAGTTTTGTACTTTCAATGGGGGGGCTCTTCTGGGGTTCCTGAGGAGGAACGATTTTCGTCGTTACTTGCTTCAGTGTGGAGAGGAGTGCTTAATAATCTGAGCACTATGGGGAACTGATACAAACGTATGGCTGATAGGAGGAGAGTGTCTGGTCCGGACCTAAGTGTGAACGATCTGGTATGGTTGTCTACCAAGAATATAAAACTTAAGGTTCCCTCCTGGAAACTCGGTCCCAGATTCATCGGGCCATACAGGATCAGTTCAATAGTTAATCCGGTGGCTTTCCGTCTTGACCTCCCTCCTACATTTAAAATCCACAATGTGTTCCACAAAATCGTTGCTTAAGAGGTACGTGGCACCAGTTATACCGTCACCTCTACCTCCTCCTCCAGTGGTGGTCAATGGTAATTTGGTGTTTCAGGTATCGAAGATCATTGACTCACGTCTGAATCGCCGGTCCCTTCAGTACCTTGTTCATTGGAGGGGGTATGGTCCTGAGGAGAGGATGTGGGTTTCTGCGTCGGATATTAACGCAGACCGTTTGGTTCGGGCCTTCCACACTACTCACCCAGATAGACCAGGCCCTGAGGGTCCAGAGGCCCCTCGTAGAAGGGGGGGTACTGTCACGGGTGTGTCGCGGCGGAGATCGTCGCGATTGCACACCCTGACTTCGCACAGCTGAGTTTCTGGTGCTGGGTGTTTTTCGGCACTGAGGGAGTTAATTCTTTCTCGGTGCTGGGCTGACCAGCCTCGCCCAGCTGCGATTGATGTTTTGTTAATTAGCTTCCTTCATATACCTGCTGGTCTGCTGGGAAGTTGCCGGTGAAAGCATTCATTCAGACCAGCAGAGCGGATCGTTTCTGAGAAGACTTAAGCTAAGAGTGCCTGTTGTGGTTTTTCCTCTCCTCGCTTATTGTTTATCTCCTTAACCTTTTGTGTTCCTCTGTAGTGGAAGTGTTGTATGCAAGGCTGTGTTTTCTTTATCCCTTGTCTGTCTCGTTTGTCTTAGACTGTGTGTAAGCTGTGACCTGCCCATTCCCTGTGGTGGTAATCAGGGTCCTTCTCAGGACTAGATTACAGTGGTCAGGGATCTACAGGAGACAGGGTTACGCTGGCGGCCTGGACCTCTGTACCATTAACAGTACCTCCAGGTAGAGGGACTAGTCAGGACCCCAGTTCAGGGTCAGCATAGACCCCGGTCCACCTCTATCCAGAGACAGCGTGACACGTACACAGTATTGACCCACAATACATAGGATATTATGTCAGGTAAGACATTGCTGGCAGATACTATGTATACATGTTGATTTTCTCTATTATATGAAATTTAGAATGATGTCACATTAGATATAGGTTGCTATCTTTGAATATATCTGTTATACGTCGTGACAGTAGCACCCACACAGAATATAATGCAGCCCCCCACAAAATATAATGTAGCCCTCTCATAGGGTTTAATGCATCCCCCTCAAAGTATAATGCAGCCCCCTCAAAGGGTATAATGCAGCCCTCTCCACCATTGTCCTCATCACCACCTCCATCATTGCCTCCTCCCCCACTACCATTGTCCTTTTCACCACTACCATCATAGTACTTTACACCACAACCATCATTGCTTTCTCCAACTCCCCCAACATTGCCCATTCCAACACCTCCATCATTGCCTCCCCCACCACCATCATTGCCTCCTCACCACCACCATTGCCTCCCCCCACCACCATCATTGCCTCCTCACCACCATCATCATTGCCTTCCCACCACCATTGCCTCCCCATCATAATTGCCTCCCCCACCACCATCATCATCGCCTCCTCACCACCATCATTGCCTCCTCACCAGCATCATTGCCTCCCCCCACCACCATCGCCTCCTCACCTCTATTATCATTGCCTCCTCACCATCATCATTGCCTTCCCCACCACCATCATCATTGCCTCCTCAGCACCATCATCATTGTCTCCTCACTACTATCATCATTGCCTCCCCCACTATCATTGCCTCCCCCACCACCATCGCCTCCCTATCATCATCATTGCCTTCCCCCACCACCATCATTGCCTCCCCATCATCATCATTGACTCCCCATCATCATCATTGCCTCCTCACCACCACCATCATTGCCTCCCCCACCACCATCATTACCTCCCCATCATCATCATTGCCTCCCCATCATCATTGCCTTCCCCACCACCATCATTGCCTCATCATCATCATTGCCTCCTCACCATCATCATTGCCTCCCACCACCATCACACATACAGCACCACACACAGACAGCACTGTACCCTCTCACATACACACACACAAAGAACCACACCACACAAACACGCAGGCAGACACACACACACACACACACTCACCTATCTGCACCGTGCCCAGCAGCTTCCTCTCTGAAACATCCGCGCTGTGTCAGACAGGAAGTGCCGTGCTTGCAAGCAGGAAGGACAGCGTCGGATCCCTGCAGCTATTAGTGACACGCCACTGGCTGGGGGCCCCTGGAACAGTTGGGGCCCTAGGCAGCTTCTGGCCAATATGCCAGCAGGTGTCAGAACCTGGGCCCACCGGAGAATCCTCCGGTTCTCCCGTGGGCCAGTCCGACCCTGGGTACCAGAACTCTACCCAAACTTGAACCCGAACCCCATAAAAGTCAATGGGAACCCAATCTTTTGTGCTGTAAAATGGTCATAGTAAGGGCTACAAGGCTGCAAAAGAAAGTCAAATGGGGGTAATAGCAGGACCATTGCCCTGAAAACAAATGTGGATAAGGAAATTACTTAAAATAACAGAATAAAAAAAATAATCTAAAACCAGGAGGCGGAAGTCCAAGTGGAAGAGGAGGTTGAGGAGGAGGTGGACTTGTAGGTGTAAGAGGTGGAGGAAAAGGTAGCCAACACTGTTTTTGTTTTTTTTGTTTGTTTTTTTAATTTGATGAGACCCGAAAAGATTGGGAATGGCAATTAGAATGAACAAACTGTGGTGGAGTATAACAATGGCTGGGTGTGGGATCCATGCCAGGTTCATTTTAATGAATCTAAGCTTGCCCACATTGGCTGTGGACAGGCGGATGCGCCTGTGTGTGATTACACTCCCCTTCCATCCACTCCTCACCCCTGCCCTCCCTGCTGATCTTAACACTGCAGAAAGCCACAGCAGTTGGCACCTGTGTTTTATCATCATGATCAGAGATATGCTGCGGTGGTCTGCTGACCATGTGCACTAAGCCCTCTTTCACACATCCGGCGGGCGCCTTGCGTCGCCCCCGGCATTTTCCCGCAGCGCCGCATCTGAAAATCTGATGCGCCGCATGCGGCTTTTTTCGCATTGACATGCATTAGCGCCGGATGGCGCCGCATGTCAATGCGTTGCATGCGGTTTCGTCCGGATGCGGCGCAAATGTACATTGCGGCGTCTGGAAAAAACGCTGCATGTAACGTTTTTTGTTTTTGCCGGATGGTTTCTTATCTCTCCAAGCATCAGAAACCATCCGGCAAAAAAACGCATTTTGGGCGCCGGAAGTGTGAAAGCTTTTCACATGCGGCGCTGCGGCAAAATGCCGGGGCGCCGCCAGGCGCCCGCCGGATGTGTGAAAGAGGCCTAACCCACACATGTACTCATCCTCAAACAGAACGAGTGGTTTGGCATCAGTGCACTCAATCTCTTCCTCTTGTGGGGCAAGGCCAGGTGGATGATCCACAAGGGTCTGCTGCATAACTTGGGGCTCAGACTGCTTGGCTAATTTGCAAGGGTTTGAGGTGGAACACAAATGCCCATAAGCCGCAGGTGCAAACTCTGTGCTTTCAGCAGAGGACTCGGTGTAAGACCAAGCAAAGGAACTGGAGGCACTCTCAGCAGTTCGACCTAAAACTGCTTCTACATGTTCTGGCCTCACCATTCATTCAGCGGTACCCAGCGTCGGACTGGAGTACCTTGGGCCCACCAGAGAAAAATTATTCTTGGGGCCCACCATCATACTGTTATGAACTGCTACAAGCACTAAGGAAAGATGGGAATTCTGTCCCTACAATAGAACTGAGCTGGATCCCTACGATGTAACGGGGAACTGATCCTGCGACCAGACCCACTAAAGTCCTCAGCTAGTCTGAACGAAGACCTATAGTTGCGAGGGAGGAATCCCTACAAGATCTAGGGACTAGGAGAAAAGGTGGACAACTCCTAACAGAAATTGTAGCAGGGAAAATAAAACAGAAAACAAATTACTACGAGATCCTAAGATCAAGCAAAACTGACTGAGTAAGGCACCTAAGCACCGGCTAGCTTAAAGGTACTGCCACACTTAGCAATCTGGTTAGCAATCTCGATAACGACGCAAGCTAACGAGATCGTTGGTGTGATCTCTTTTAGGTCGCTAGTAGCTGCCAAACAGGAGATCTCATAAACAACTCATCAGCGATCAGCGATCTCTTTAACGACTTTGGCCGTCATTAGGATCTATTAGCATGTACTGAGCGCTTCTGATTCATAGGAATTTCCAGCATCGCTCCTGCTCTCTCTGCGTCCTGCTAGCCTGCTTTGCAACTTCTGCGATCCTCTCTGTGACGCAAAAGAGAACTTACAGATATTGCGATCCACTCCATGACGCTAAAAACAGTCATATGCGTCACAAACGAGGTCGCTCGTCGTTTGCAAAAGGTGCCAAACACAGCGATATAGGCTCACCAGCGGGACGCCAACTGTTATGATTTGGTAGCTGAGGAGAACAGGCAAAAAGGAAATACACCAGAGAGGTTGGAATCTATGGGATTGCAGTACCCTGACTAACCACCACAACTAAAGGCAGCCGTGGAGCGTACCTACGTTGGTCCTAGACGCCTCGTCACAGCCTGAGAAGCTAACTACACCTAAAGACAGAAAGAGGAAAACTATCTGCCCCGGAGCAGATTCCCAAAGAACAAAGAAAGCCCCCAAACATGTAATGGCGGTTAGACAAGAGGAAATACAGACACAGACAGAAAATAGTATGAGCAAACGTTGGGGCCCAAACTTCCTAAATAGAAAAGGGTAGGAAGGACACTTACTGCAATCCCAAAAAACCCTGAAAAGTACCAACTCTACTAATTACAAAAACACCTGAGATCACACGACCTCTACCACCTAAATTAGTTCTCTGGTGTAACAAAAACTAAACAGCAGCCACTGAAAAAACTGGAAAAGGCAAATGAACAAACAACAGTGGCTGAACTAAACTGAGAGGAGCACAAGCCCCGGAGGGGACCCGGCAGACCCCCACAGAAGTGCAGGACAAAATGCAAAAAGCAAGCACAAAAAACTAAAAGAAGAAAATGTCTTATCTGTTAGCAGAAGATGCAGGCACGAACAGCAAGCTACAAAGTGAACAGGAATCCAAGATGAGACCAGAACAATTGATTACCGGCAACCCTGATGGGAGGGAACCTCCTTATATAAGACCAGTCAGTAAACCTGATCGCCAATCTTCACAATCTTCATTGGATAGTTCAGTACTGTTTGTAACCACCAGAGGGAGCTTCTGCTCAGAATTCATTTCTAGCACATTCACAACAGCCAACGATCAAAAAACGGTCCAGAACGCTAGTGAA
The DNA here is from genome assembly GCA_033576555.1 of Oophaga sylvatica. NCBI lineage: Eukaryota > Metazoa > Chordata > Amphibia > Anura > Dendrobatidae > Oophaga > Oophaga sylvatica. The sequence continues at coordinate 22,049 of JARQOD010001183.1, forward strand.
CGATCAGCGACATCACAGCAGGGGCCACATCGTTGCTACATGCCACACACAATGAGGTCGCTAACGAGATCGCTAAATAGTGACGTTTTAGTGATCTCGTTAGCGATCTCGTTAGTGATCTCGTTTAGTGTGGCATACCTTAAGAGTAGATAATACAATGAAGTCCAGCAAAGCCAGAAGGGTGGAGCCAGACTAAATAGGGAAAAAAGGTCATGTGACCAGCAAACTGAAACAAAATCTAACAAGAGGGTTCTAACAGTACCCTCCCTTCTAAGAGGATCCTCCGGATCCCCTAGGACTTAGGCTTATCCGGAAACCTCTTGTGAAACGCTCTGACAAGTCTAGACGCAGAAACATCATCCGCCCTCACCCATGAGTTATCCTCGGGTCCATAACCCTTCCAAGCGACGAGGTACTGCAAACTCCCTCTATACCGTCTAGAATTTAGGATGCGGGAAATCTCATATTGCCGTCCTCCACCACCAGGGGAACAGTGGCCGAGACGTCTCCATCTGAGACCTCAGCTTTTTTCAAGAGAGAAACATGAAACACCGGATTAATCTTCCAGGAGGTAGGAAGCTCCAACTTAACAGCAGATTGGTAAATAACCTGAAGCACCTTAAGGGCCCTACAAACTTGAGACCCAATTTCTTAGACGGAATCCTCAAGCACAGATTCTTAGAGGACAACCAAACCATGTCACCAATAGCAAACAAAACCTCTTGTCGTTTTCTATCAAAATACACTTTGGATCTTTTGTTAGCCTCCTGAAGATTACCACGCACATCAGTCCAAACTCTCTCCAAAACACCAGAAAAATTCTCCTCTTCAGGTACAGCCGATCCCAACTTGGAAAATGACCCAAAAGACGGATGTCTCCAGTACAACAACAAAAAAGGCGAACAACCAGCAGAAGCGGATGTATGGTTGTTAAGAGCAAACTCAGCAAGTGGCAGAAACTCAGACCACCCCTCTTGATTATCAGTCACAAAACAACGCAAGAATGCTCAACATCCTGGTTTTTCCTTTCTGTCTGACCATTAGACTCAGGATGATATCCAGATGAAAACGACAAATGAACTCCCAACCTGTCACAAAAGGCGCGCCAAAAACGAGCCACAAACTGAGGTCCCCTATCGGAAACAATGTCAGTAGGAACGCCATGTAGTCTGACTATTTCCTTGACAAAGGCCTTAGCGAGAGTCTTGGCGCAGGGCAATTTGATGAAAGGAACCAAGTGACACATCTTGCTAAAACGGTCCACGACCACCCAGATGACAGTGAAACCCTCAGAGGGGGGAAGGTCAGTAATAAAGTCCATAGCCAAATGTGTCCAAGGTGCACTAGGGACCTCCAGAGGCAAAGCAACCCTGCAGCAGGAGTATGAGAAGACTTAGATCTAGCACACAGTGCATTGACGCACCCACTTAATGACTTCCTTCTGCCATCCAGGCCACCAAAAGCTGCGACCCACAAGTCTCTTGGTCTCAGAGATTCCAGGATGACCTGCCAACCGAGAGTCATGACATTCAACAAACAAATCTCTCCTCAGGGTACCAGGCACAAACAACCTCCCATGCGGCGTGTTAGATGGGGCATTCTCCTGTGCTTTAAGAATCTCATCTTCCAACACGGAGTCCAAAACAGCAATAACAACCCCTCTTGCAAAATGTTTTCCTCCTCCTCAGTACCCACCATAGGAGAAAAGCTGCGAGACAAAGCATCAGCTTTAACATTTTTAGTACCTGGGATGTAAGTAACGGTAAAATTAAACCATGAGAAAAACAGTGCCCACTAGCCTGACGGGCATTCAAGCGTTTGGCAGCATCAAGGTAGATCAGATTTTTATGATCGGTGAAGACTTGAACGGGAAATTCCGCTCCCTCCAAAAAATGACGCCAGTGTTCAAATGCGAGTTTAATTGCCAACAATTCCCGATTATCGATATCATAATTTAGTTCAGACTCAGAAAATTTCTTTGAAAAAAAAGCACAGGGATGTACTCCATCCGTCTTTTCCTGAGACAACACCGCACCGACCCCCACAGAAGAAGCATCAACCTCAACCAAAAATGGTTTAGTCACATCAGGCTGCGTAAGGATGGGAGCAGAGCTGAACTTCTCCTTTAACAACACAAAAGCCTCAATGGCCTCAGTAGTCCACTGAACCGCATCAGCACCTTTCCTGGTAAGATCGGTCAGAGGTTTGGCAATCACAGAAATTTTTTTTATGAATTTTCTATAATAATTGGTGAACCCCAAAAACCTCTGTATTGATTTCACACCAATAGGTCTAGGCCAATCCTGCACAGCTTGCACCTTCACCGGGTCCATCTCAAAACCTTCACTGGAGATAATGTAGCCCAAAAAACTAAGTCTCTGTACAGCGAACTCACATTTTTCTAGTTTGGCAAAAAGTGAATTATCACTCAGTAACTGTAATACTTCACGCACACTCCTCCAATGAGACTCCAAATCCGGTGAATAAATCGAAATGTCATCCAAATACACAACCACACTTCTGCCGATCAAAGGTCTAAGGATGTCATTAATAAGATTCTGAAAAAATGCCGGAGCACTGGAAAGCCCAAAAGGCATGACCAGATTCTCAAAATGACCCAGTGGAGTGTTAAACGCAGTCTTCCATTCATCCCCCTCCTTCATGCGCAACAAATTGTATGCCCCTCGAAGATCAATTTTCGAGAACCACTTGGCCCCCACTAACTGATTAAACAAATCAGGAATCAATGGCAGTGGGTAAGGATTGCGTACAGTAATCTTATTAATCTCACGAAAGTCTAGACAAGGACGTAAACCGCCGTCCTTTTTTTTAATAAAAAAAAATCCAACCGCCACAGGAGATTTGGAAGGCCTAATGTGACCGGCGACCAAGCTTGTCTGTATGTATTCCTCCAAAGCCTTTCTCTCAGGAATAGTCAAATTAAATAAACGACTTAGGAAGAGTTGCTCCAGGGACAAATTCAATTGCACAATCATAATCTCTATGAGGAGCTATTCCTTATCAGAAAAAACTTTCCAAAAATCCTGAATAGGTACAGGTAACTCCCCCTTAACTACAGCAGCAATATGCCCGTTACAACACTTGTCATAACAATTAGGACTCCAGGACTTAATTTCATTCGTAGACCAATCCAGTACCGGATTGTGCAATTTTAACAGGGTAACCCCAAATCACCGGTGAGGGCAAATTATTCAAAACTACCAAATCCAAATTCTCTTGATGAACACCATTAATAGTAAGAGGAAATTCACAGATATGGTGAGTAACATTTTTCAAGGGAGAACCATCCACAGACACCACATTAATAGGGGAAGACAGAAGTTTGGGTTTTAATTTTAGTTTTTCCAAAAATTTCCCATCAATCACATTGAGAGTTGAACCACAATCCACAAATACCCGAAACTTCATTAATTCCTCCTCAACAGCAGTGGTAGCAGAAAGAAAGACACCTTTATTGTTTAAACAAGCTATACGGGCGAAACTGACCTCATTTTTTTTTCTCTCTTTATTCATTCGAAGCGCACAGTTCTTAATAAAATGCTTAGATTTGCCACAATAGAAACACAAACCTTCAGCAAATCTGCGTTCTTTTTCCCGAGAGTGAGGTGCCATTGCTCCAATTTCCATCGGCTCTGCAATGTCAGTACAGTCCCTCTCCAGATTTGGAGCTGACAAGGCAGATTTACTCTCATTAACCCTTGCACGCAGTCTCCTATCCACCCGTATGGCTAATTGCATAGCCTCTTGCAAGTTACCAGGTATAGGATAAGCAATCAGCAAATCTTTAACCCTTTCACTTAACCCTGCAAGAAATAAACTTTTCATAGCTGAATCGTTCCACCCACCTGAGTGGACCACCTTCGGAAGTGAGTACAATATTTTTCCACATTACCTGATCCCTGTCTCAAACGTCTCAATTCTGTCTCAGCTGATGAAACACGATCAGGATCGTCATACAATAACCCCAAAGCAGAAAAAAAACTATCCACTGATCTAAAGCATGGATCACTAGGCTGCAGAGAAAAGGCCCAGTCCTGAGGTTCTTTGCGCAAAAGTGACATTATGAACCCTATACGCTGCGATTCATCACCAGAGGATCTGGGTCTCAAACGAAAATACAACAAGCAAGCATTTTTAAAAGAAAAAAAATCTTGTTGTTCACCAAAAAATAAATCAGGCAAATGTACCCTTGGCTCCACGAAATGTGCTCCAGAACAACTAGTCACGTGTTGCTGGATTTCAGCCACCTCCAGAGAGAGTCCCTGCAGGCGTTGAGCCAAATCCTGAACCGACACCATGATGGAAACAGAAAATCTTTCCTTAGAGATTTTTTTTTTTTTTCAGGCTGGACTTACTAGATCTAGGGACTGGGAGAAAAGGTGGACACCTCCTAACAGAAATTGTAGCAGGGAAAATAAAACAGAAAACAAATTACTACGAGATCCTAAGATCAAGCAAAACTGACTGAGTAAGGCACCTAAGCACCTGGCTAGCTTAAGAGTAGATAATACAATGAAGTCCAGAAAAGCCAGAAGGGCGGAGCCAGACTAAATAGGGAAAAAAGGTCATGTGACCAGCAAACTGAAACAAAATCTAACAAGAGGGTTCTAACACATACTTCCCAACCTTTGAAGAAGGGAAAGAGGGACAAAGGCTGTGGAACGCTGTGCCTGCTGCAGCAAATTTTAGGCCATGCCACGTTGCACCACAGACTGTCCAGAAGTTGTTGGATGCTTTAGTCCAGGTGTGGGAGGAGATCCCTCAGGAGACCATCCGTCGCGCTTGTCAGGAGCATGCCCAGAAGTTGTAGGGAGGTCATGCAGCATAGCTCCCAACTTTTGAAGACAGGAAAGAGGGTTAAAGGCTGCAGCGCGCTACGCGTGCTGCCGCAAATTTTAGGCAACGCCCCGACCACACCCATTTCACAACTAATCACACCCATATCCTCGCCCCAACCGTACCCATTTAGCACTGCTGATCACACTGACTGGTAATGAGGGCACAGTGGCTGGCATTATAAGCACAGTGGTTGGTACTGAGGAAAAGAAAGAAAGAGCAGCGAGAGAGAAAGAACAAACAGGGAAAGAAAGAGAGGAAAGAAAGAAAAGAGAGAGAGAAAGAAAGAACAGAGAGAAAAAAGAACAGAGAGCGAGAAAGAAAGAACAGAGAGCGAGAGACTAGAGAGAGAAAGAAAAACTAGAGAGAGAGCCAGAGGCGTAGCTAGGGTTTTGGTTTAGTGGGGGCAAAACTTCTGAGTGGGCCCCTAACCAGAGAACCTCAGCAAATGACAGCGCTGTTGCCAAAAATAATCTATATATAAAAAGACCAATATTGATATCACCACCATATGGTCTGTGGTAAATAATACCAGTCCTACAGAACATATAATAGATTACAGCAGAGTTACAGATAATGACTTACCGCTGATGTTCTTTCTAATGGAATTGTTCACTTTTCATGTCTTTTCCATCTGGCCCAGACCGACATGACGACTTCTCCAGCCAGGACTCGACTGCAGAGATTACAACAAAGACACATTTCACTTCTCATATTTTTAGCACTGTCACGGTCACCAATTGGACTATTCTCAACCTGCACAAACTCCTCATCCTGCTGATATCCCAATACTGAGCCGCTGCTGCCATATGTGTCCCTATTTCTGCACCTGATACCCCAATACTGAGCCGCTGCTGCCGTATGTGTCCCTATTACTGCACCTGATACCCCAATACTGAGCCGCTGCTGCCGTATGTGTCCCTATTACTGCACCTGCTGTGTGGTTCTGTGTGACCTCTAAATTCTAAAGCACCCCTCTAGAATATAGTAATGCCGGGTGCAAGTGCCCTAGAAAACAGTGCCCACATTTTGTCCCCTAGACTGTAATAATGCCCTGTGTGCCCCTTTGACAGTCACAGTAACCCGTGTTCCCCTATAACAATAAGTGTCCACTTTACATTTAATAATGTCCCAAGTCTCCCCCTGTACATCTCCCCTATACACAGAATAATGCCCCTCACTGGATATATACTGACCCCTTAATGTCCCCAAACTATTTAATGGGTCCAACACTGTATGATGGCCCCTAGATAGCATCCATACAGCATAATACACCAGATAGTCCTCAATATAGTATAATGCACCCCCATAGGCAGCCTCTATATTATAATAAACCCCCATAGGCAGAGTCTATAATATAATGCACCACCATAGGCAGCCGCTATATTATAATGCACCCCCATAGGGAGTCTCTGTAGTATAATGCACTCCCCATAGCGAGTCTCTGTAGTATAATGCACCCCCATATGGAGCCTCTGTAGTATAATGCATCCCCATAGGGAGTCTCTGTAGTATAATGCACTCCCCATAGCGAGCCTCTGTAGTATAATGCAGCCCCCATATACAGCCTCTGTAGTATAATGCAGCCCCATATACAGCCTCTGTAGTATAATGCAGCCCCATATACAGCCTCTGTAGTATAATGCAGCCCCATATGCAGCCCCATATACAGCCTCTGTAGTATAATGCAGCCCATATACAGCCTCTGTAGTATAATGCAGCCCCATATACGGCCTCTGTAATATAATGCACGCCCCATATACAGCCTCTGTAGTATAATGCAGCCCCATATACAGCCTTTGTAGTATAATGCACCCCCATATACAGCCTCTGTAGTATAATGCAGCCCCATATACAGCCTCTGTAGTATAATGCAGCCCCATATACAGCCTCTGTAGTATAATGCAGCCCCATATACAGCCTCTGTAGTATAATGCAGCCCCATATACAGCCTCTGTAGTATAATGCAGCCCCATATAGAGCCTCTGTAGTATAATGCACCCCCCATATACAGCCTCTGTAGTATAATGCAGCCCCATATACAGCCTTTGTAGTATAATGCACCCCCATATACAGCCTCTGTAGTATAATGCAGCCCCATATACAGCCTCTGTAGTATAGTGCACCCCCCATATACAGCCTCTGTAGTATAATGCAGCCCCATATACAGCCTCTGTAGTATAATGCAGCCCCATATACAGCCTCTGTAGTATAATGCACCCCCCATATAGAGCCTCTGTAGCATAATGCAGCCCCATAGACAGCCTCTGTAGTATAATGCACCCCCCATATAGAGCCTCTGTAGCATAATGCAGCCCCATATACAGCCTCTGTAGTATAATGAAGCCCCATATACAGCCTCTGTAGTATAATGCACCCCCCATATACAGCCTCTGTAGTATAATGCAGCCCCATATACAGCCTCTGTAGTATAATGCAGCCCCATATACAGCCTCTGTAGTATAATGCAGCCCCATATAGAGCCTCTGTAGTATAATGCAGCCCCATATACAGCCTCTGTAATATAATGCACCCCATATACAGCCTCTGTAGTATAATGCAGCCCCATATACAGCCTCTGTAGTATAATGCACCCCATATACAGCCTCTGTAGTATAATGCAGCCCCATATACAGCCTCTGTAGTATAATGCAGCCCCATATACAGCCTCTGTAGTATAATGCAGCCCCATATACAGCCTCTGTAGTATAATGCAGCCCCATATACAGCCTCTGTAGTATAATGCAGCCCCATATAGAGCCTCTGTAGTATAATGCACCCCCATATACAGCCTCTGTAGTATAATGCAGCCCCATATAGAGCCTCTGTAGTATAATGCACCCCCCATATACAGCCTCTGTAGTATAATGCACCCCCCATATACAGCCTCTGTAGTATAATATGCACCCCCATATACAGCCTCTGTAGTATAATGCAGCCCCATATACAGCCTCTGCAGTATAATGCAGCCCATATACAGCCTCTGAGTATATGCACCCCCATATACAGCCTCTGTAGTATAATGCAGCCCCATATAGAGCCTCTGTAGTATAATGCACCCCCCATATACAGCCTCTGTAGTATAATGCACCCCCCATATACAGCCTCTGTAGTATAATGCAGCCCCATATACAGCCTCTGTAGTATAATGCAGTCCCATATAGAGCATCTGTAGTATAATGCACCCCCCATATACAGCCTCTGTAGTATAATGCACCCCCCATATACAGCCTCTGTAGTATAATGCACCCCCCATATACAGCCTCTGTAGTATAATGCACCCCCCATATAGAGCCTCTGTAGCATAATGCAGCCCCATATATAGCCTCTGTAGTATAATGCAGCCCCATATACAGCCTCTGTAGTATAATGCAGCCCCATATAGAGCCTCTGTAGTGTAATGCACCCCCATTAAAAAAAAAAAACAATACTCACCTCCCGGCTCCTGTGCTGCTCACTGTTCTCCCTCTCAGCGTCTGACTGTCGGCGACGGGCAGTGACGTCATCGCGCCTGCTGTCAGACGCTGAGAGGGGGATTATGGGAGAGAAGGAGCGCTCGCTCCTTCTCTCTCTATGCGGTCAGCTGTATCGGCTGGATGCCGATACAGCTGACCCTCCGATGACGGGCGGGGGCCCACTGCTGGCACTGGGCCCCCCCATCGCCTGTTCAGGCCCCATAGCGGCCGGGCGGCAGAGCAGGGAGAGCGATTCTCCCTGCCCTGCCGCAGAATGTAACTGTATCGGCTTGCTGTGCACGCCGATACAGTTGCTGTAGCGTAGCTCCGGGTGGGCCTCCTCAGAGCGCGGGGCCCGGGGCCACCGCCCCCTCTGCCCCGCGACCTATCCTTTCAAATCAGGGCCCACCATGCAGGAGCTGGGGGTGGGGCCCACCGGAGGTTTCTCCGGTGGCTCAGTCCGACCCTGGCGGTACCTACAAAATTACGCAGAATGTTCTGTCTCCTGCATGAACCAGAGTAAGGTGTTTCTTTTTGGTGTGTAGCAGGCACAGATCGACCACATTCTCTCCCTGTAGCAGCTACATCACCACCAGCAGCACATTGGCCACCCAAAAAAGTGCAGTTTTGCACCACCTGTATACAAAGAGAGTGGTCAGCATATTATTACACTGACTGTATGCAGAGGGTCCCCACAGAGCCTGTTTTCAGAGTACCCCCACAGAGGGTATTTTGCAGAGTACTCCGACAGAGGGTGTTTGAAGAGAACACCCCACAGAGGCTGTTTTCAGAGTACCCTGCAGGATTTTTAATAAGATGTAACTTGCATAGTAGCTTGTTTTTAAAAGCAGTTTGCAATTAAAGCAATTTAGGAAGTTGAGGCAACCCCTTCAAGAATGAGGGATTATAACATTAAGTGCACCAGCATGGGAGGAAAAAGATATCTGTTATAAATAAATACCAGTGACTCCCATTTTTTTTTGTATTACCTAAGATTCATAAAAACTTTACCAGACCCCTGTTGTTTCAACAGGTTCCTTACTTTCTCCATTATCTATTTTTGTCTAAAAAATGTTGAACTTTCTGGTTAGGACCACTAGATATTTTTTTATTGGGTTCCAACAACTTTCTAAAAATCATTATCGAACGGGGGGGTTGTAGAGACAGAGGCCATACTTGTTACACTCGATGTTAACAGCCACTATACGTCCATTAAAACCTTCCTCTTGTGTTAGGGTCGTGACCGACCCGTTTTAGGTTTTAAATGCATACAAATTCTACATACATTTGTTTATTGCATCAAGACTTTTTTACTTTTTCAGGAATTTATTTTTAAACAAAATACAATAAATAAAACTATTTTACTAAATTGTAAAAATGCTCTTATTAAAATTATAACATTTGTGTTGTTGGGGTCAATTTCGACCCAGGTCTAATATAAGAGTAAAAAAACAATAATAAGTCCCAAAACTGAACTCAAACACAATATAAACCAACAGTCCACAGCCAGCTCTACCTCCAACAACTTGAGTTAGGCTGAGGTCACACTAGCGACAAAATCGGACGACTGCAATGCGATGAAATATCGCATTGCAGTCGGACCTATGTTAATCTATGGAGCAGCTCCCAGTATCAGATTTTTTGTGGTCCGTTTTAAACGTCCGAGTGCAATCGCAGCATGCTGCGATTGTCACCGATTGTGGGTCGACAATCGCCAATGCAAGTCTATGGGAGCGATGAAAAATCTGATTACAAACGGACCGCATGTGTGACTTGCGATTAAATCGCACCGGTGTCCTTTAGAAAAGCCGCAATTCATCCCCGGCTATACTGTAAAATCACACTGACAGCTTTAATAAAGAATAGAATCAATACATATACACACATAGAATACATATATATATATATATATATATATATATATATATATATATATACATGTCATTGTGACATATATATACATATATTTATAGTTCATCCACTTCTACATACTGTAATAGCCGCTAATTCAATTGCCGGCTTTTGTGAAAATACAGAACCCGACATGAAATTACACATGGTTTACTTACAGTTAACCATGTCATTTCATGTATTTTTATATATGGTTTAAACTTACAATTACATGAGTGTATGTGTGCAAAATTGCAGACATGTAGGGGTTAATTAAAGGTATAAATTAGTTGAAAAAAATGCGTGGGCTCCCGCTGTATTTTCTCCACCAGACAGACAAAGCTAGCGAGTGGGGGCATTTAATAATAACCCAGGGAGGGTACATTTTTTTTGTGCCCCCCTGGCTACTAACATCTGCCCCCAGACACCCCAGAAAAGGCAAATCTCTAATTAGATTAGCCCTTTCTGGCACTTTGCCCGTCTATTCCCATTGCCCTGTAGTGGTGGCGAATGGGTTAATAAGGGGTTAAAGCCACCTTGCAATTGAAAGGTGACTTTAAGCCAGGTTAATAATTGAGAGCTGTCAATTAGACAACTATCAATTATTAATCCTATTGTATGAAAGAAAAATCAAACACACACACTTTAATAAAAAAGAAGTTTAACGAAATAATCAAACAGTTTTTGACCATATTTTATTTTCCTGCTAAAACCATTTCCTGTAATAAAAATAAAATAAAAAAACAAAATTATTCTTACCTATCCGATGCACAGTCAGGTCCCACACTGTAATCCATCAGAAAGGGTTAACAGGTTACAGCTAGCAGGCAGCTAATGCTGCCTGCTGAGCTGTTACCCCCTGAATGAATCAGTTCCTCTCCCGGCAAAAGGAGAGGAAGTGATTAATGTGTGAAGCTTAATTGATTTATTGCCACTTTCACTTCAGGTCAGGTCACCCTGACCTGACCTAAAGTGAAAGTGGGACGCAATTAATTAAGCTTCCCAAAGTAATCACATCCTCTCCTGTCGCCGGGAGAGGAAGTTATTCATTCAGGAGCTTTCAGCTGAGCAGGCAGCATTACTTGCGCTGCTTGGATGAAAGCTAGTTAACCCTTTGTGAAGGATTACAGCGTGGGATGTGACAGATCGCCGGATAGGTAAGAATAATGTTGTTTTATTATTTTTTCTTTATTATAGGAGATCAAGGGCTTCGCAGGGATTAAGAGTTAAATAAAAGATGGTCAAAAAAATGTGTATTTATTTCATTAAAATTATTTATTGTTAAAGTGTGTGTGTGTTTTTTATTTACTTCAATAGGATTAATAATTGATAGTTGTCTAATTGACAGCTCTCAATTATTAACCTGGCTTAAAGTCACCTTTCAATTGCAAGGTGGCTTTAACCCCTTATTAACCCATTCGCCACCGCTACAGGGCAATGGGAATAGACGGGCAAAGTGCCAGAAAGGACTAATCTAATTAGTGATTTGCCTTTTCTGGGGTGTCTGGGGGCAGATGTTAGTAGCCAGGGGGGCACAAAAAAAATGTACCCTCCCTAGGCTATTATTATTTGCCCCCACTCGCTGGCTTTGTCTGTCTGGTGAAGAAAAGACAGCGGGAGCCCACGCATTTTTTTTTCAGCGATTTTATACCTTTAATTAACCCCTACATGACTGCAATTTTGCACACATACACTCATGTAATTGTAAGTTTAAACCATATATAAAATACATGAAATGACATGGTTAACTGTATGTAAACCATGTGTCATTTCATGTCGGGTCTGTACTTTCACAAAAGCCGGCAATTGAATTAGCGGCTATTACAGTATGTAGAAGTCTATGAACTATAAATATATGTATATATATATATATATATGTCAAAATGACATGTATATATAGATTTATATATATATATATATATATATGTGTGTTCTATGTGTATATATCTATTCTTTCTTTTCTGATTTAAATACTATTCTTTTGGATCCACTATATGTCAGTTTTGCAAGTCTGCGAGAAATTCTCGCAAGTCGGATGTAAATCGGATGTTACAACTATGGTCAGATGCGACTAAATCGCATCTTTCCAGGAAAATCGGATGCCAGACGGATGTCTGTTCTTTACATTTTGGTCCGATAATCGACCGACTAAAACGGTCCGATTTTTTCAACGTTGTGTGTGACTCCAGCCTTAGGGACATGTCCAGGCATGTATGGCCAAATCAGCATAGAGTTGGTACTTTGCAGAGTATACATCTCCAGTTTACACATGCAACAATGAGGAGAAGATTTGATGTAAGCCAAATTCTGAATTATATCCTAGATGATAATGAATCAGAGGACACACAGCAGCAAACTGATACAGATGAACAGGTTTCTGAGGAGGAAGATGATGTGGAGTATCAACCGGAAGACACAGACAGTTCTGATCAGTCTGATGAGGAGGTCACTGGTGCTGAAGCTGCTCCCGCTGAAAGATTCAAATCCAAAAGTGGCAAGATCAGTTGGAGCTCAGTACCTCCAGATGTACATGGCAGGGCAAATGCTGCAAATGTCATAAAAATGACCCCTGGGATCACAAAGTTTGCTGTGACAAGAGTAAGTGACATCAAGTCATGTTTTGATCTGTTTATGCCATTGTCAATAAAAAAAAGTAATTATTGCTATGACAAACCTTGAAGGAAAAAAAGTCCACGGCAACATGTGGAATGACCTTCATGATGATGTCCTGGATGCCTACATTGGTGTTCTTCTCCTTGCTGGAGTGTAAAAATCCTGCAATGAGGCCACTGATAGTCTCTGGGACGCATCAACAGGCAGGAATCTTTTCCGGGCAACAATGTCACTTCAAAATTTTCAAATGATATCAAGAGTCCTCAGATTTGACAACAGAGACACCAGAACAAAATCTGACAAACTTGCTCCCATCAGGGATGTTTGGGAGAAAAGGGTGCAGCTCCTTCCACTGATGTTCAACCCAAGGCCAGAGGTGACAGTAGACGAACGTTTTCTCCCTTTCGGCGGAAAATGCCCCTTCCGGCAATACATGCCAAGTAAGCCAGGCAAATACGGCATAAAAATTTGGGCAGCCTGTGATGCAAAAACTAGCTATGCATGGAATCTACAGATTTACACAGGCAAGTCTGCAAGCGGAATCCCTGAAAAAACAAAGGAAAACGTGTAGTCCTCGATATGACTACTGGACTGCAGGGTCACAACATTACTTGTGACAATTTTTTTACCAGCATTGACCTTGGACAAGAACTTCTCAGGAGGAAAATCACCATGGTGGGCACAGTGAAAAAAAACAAACCTGAGCTGCCCGCTGAATTGTTGCAGATGAAGGACAGGGCTCCACTTTCCTCAAAGTTTGTTTTTACAGACACCATCACTGCTGTTTCATACTGCCCCAAAAAACGACGGAAAGTGGTACTGATGTCCACACTTCACAAAGATGCAGCTGTGTCATCAGGAAGTGACAAAAAGCCCAGAATCATCCTGGACTATAACAAAAACAAAGGAGGAGTGGACAACCTGAACAAGCTGACTGCCACGTACACTTGCCAGCGAATGACTAGGAGATGGCCAATGGTTGTATTTTACAACATCCTTGATGTGTCAGCATGCAATTCATTTGTGTTGTGGACCCACATTCACCAAGGATGGAATTCAAAGAAAAAACACAAGCGGAGGATGTTTCTTGAGGAACTAGGAAGATCCCTTGTCAAGGCGCACATTGACCAAAGGGAACGAGTGCCCCGAGACCCAGCCACTGCAGCCTTGGTCCGACAACTCCAGAGCTCAACAAGTGCTTCGTCCACACCCACAGCAACACAAAGAGCATCATCACCAGCATCCTCCTCAACCAGGCCTGCCTCAACATCAACCACAACAGCCACAACCCCAGTGAGACCACCTGATTCTAAAAGAAAGAGGTGTCAGGTCTGCCCTAGCAATAAGGACAGAAAGACAAACACATCGTGCTTCGGCTGCAAAAAATACGTCTGCAAAGAACACACAAAAAGTGTCACTTTTTGCCACACATGCATCTAAATACTAATGCATCTAAAAACTAGTACTTGATTTCTGTTGATTTGCTTGATTGATTGTTGTTTGTTTGTTTGACCTAGAAAAGCTACTTTTTATTATTATTACTATTAATGTTAATATAATTTTCATCTTTTTTTTTTTTGTATTAAAGTTCTATAAAAAAAAAATCTGTTTTTTGCCTTTTTCATAAAGTAGTTAGATATGGGTCAAAATTGACCCGTAACACCATAGCTGTTGCTAGAGTTAATAATATAAAATATATATATGTATACTTTTTTTTACATTTAAGAAATGTGTTCTAAAACCCTTCAGTAATAGTCAGGCAATATAACAAACTTTTTTAAGTTTATATTATTCTCTTGAGGTTCATTTGACAATATTTTTATATTGAAAATGAAGGGTATGCTCTCAAATGAAAGGCCCAGGGGGCCACAACAAAAATATTAAAATCAATCCTTCCATGAATAAGAAACCCTAACAAGCTAACTAAGAGGTAAGAAACAAATTGGATCATAAATAACTGTTTTTAGGGTATCCTAGGGGTGATTTAAGACACGGGTCAAAACCGACCCGTTAACATAAGAAAGAGTAACAGAAAGCTAACACAAGAGGAAGGTTAAACACCAACAGTGCATACAGGCCGTAAAAAGAATTCTCAGCAAATCCACTTACAATATGTGCAGCACGACTGTTTTATCTAGAATTACTTGAAATGGTCCTGACAAAACTTTTTTCTGTCCTAAGACACATTCTTTCTGCAAGTTCAAGGGACCGTGATGAGGTCAAATTTGGTGCCCCCGTACACTAATATCTTCAATTATAATGAATCAATGTATTATTTATTTAATAATCAATTAAATAAGTTTCCTGGATATTCAGATTAGGAAAGGGAGATTCTGGCTGTTGGTCTCGGACTTGTTCTTAAAAACTCCTTCACTTCACCAGCTGGGACTAAACTGAGATTGAAACGTCATATGTTCACTGTGGATTGCAAATAAATTGTCTTTTTTTCTACATCAATTGAATGCCAAGTTCGTCATAGGTATTTTACTATGCATTGGACAGCTACTTCTGCACCTTTTTGAGTGCCGTGATTAATAGACGAGACCTGTTATGCAGTGACTGTCGGTGCTTACCTGATCGCTCGAACTAGGGAGTGCCCTAGTCTATCCCTGTCCCCAGGATTACCTCAGAAGATGGAGACACCGGGTTCACATACCTTGCTATGCTATGTTAGCCCTTATCTATTCCCTCCCCAACCTAGGGAGGTGTGAGGACATAGTGTATAGTATTACACTGACCAGACAGACTAGGGTTAACAGACAGGGATAAAAGGAAACTACAATTATACAAATACATTCACAAAACAACAGAGTGGACCACGGGATTGATAGGTAGGAGAAATGAATAGGTGAGGATACACAGCAATCTCCAGAACAACTCTCCAAACATGAACTACTCCTCCAACACCAAACCGGACAGAATGAACTATCTCTGGCAAGGTCAGAAGCAAGGAGGAGGGTTCTTATATCTGCTGGGAATAACAAACTCAGAACAGCTGATACAACCCAAGACAGAGAACTCCAAGAATCCAACTAAGAAGTTTAACCCTTGGAACACCAGAGCAAAGCCAGAACTGCCAATAGGATTGTGAAGCCATTCTAAGTACTGCAAATGTATGTGTCACCAGACACTGTGACCCTACTGTGTCGAGGAATCCCGGTGACAAGACCCTTAAGATCATCAAAGAAAGACAAATGGCAATAAGTAACCCACCTGTTCCGACAAGCCTACAACCAGCAGTGATCCTCAGTCTACTGAACCATCGCACGACCAGCTCTACCCTCTCCTAGTGTATTCTCACCCATCCCTGCAGACTGTGAGCCCTCGCGGGCAGGGTCCTCTCTCCCTTCTGTACTTGTGTGTCCCTTGTCTAGCACATGTTTATTGTACCTGTCTATATTTGTCCCTTTTCATATGTAAAGCGCCATGGAATAAATGGCGCTATATAAATGTATAATAATAATAAATAATAATAATAATAGGTAACAAGCAGGAAAAGATCAGTAAAAGACTAAAGAGAGCCATTTGAGACAAAGAACTTTATTACCAAAAGATATGTATAGAGATAGAAAGAGAACATCTGAGGGGCAAGACCAAGAAAACATACCTAAAGAATAAAGATATATGACGAAAGTCTCAACCAAGAGCAGCATGTTAAAGACGCCAACAGGAACAAATTAACTGAGTAAGAAGAAATCAAGGAAAGATGGAAAGAGTCCACAAAGCACTTCTACAAGAATTACTCAGTGATATGAGAAGACACCGAGACAGTCGAGCATCCTGAAAGACCAAATAGTTGATGCAATAAAGTTCCTGTCAAACAAAAAAAGTGCCTGGATGTGAAAATATTCCATTAGAGCTAATAAAGTCTTCTTAAGCAGCAACTGATATCATCACATGTCTGTGTTAACAGTTATGGACAACTGGTAGATGGCCCGATGACTGGACAAGATCCTTGTTTATTCCTATTTCACAGAAGGGAGATGCTACCGACTGTGGAAACTATTGAGCTCAAACCTCATGCCAGCAAAATACCACTGAAGATCCTACAAAGACGGATAGAACCTTAATTTGACAAACAGCTGTCAGAGGAACAAGCAGTATTCAGAAAAGAGGAACAAGAGATGTGATTGCTAACATTAGATGGACAATACAAAAGGCCAAGGAATACAAGATCTATTTTGCTTAATTGACAACAGCAATGCCTTCGACTGTGTTTATCACCAGAAACTTTGGAATACAATGAAGGATATGTGTGTGCCGAACAATCTGATCAGCCTCATAAGTAACCTTTACATCGACCAACAAGCAACAGTCCGAACGGAACATGGCGACACGGCATGGTTCAATGTAGAGTGAGGCATCAGACAAGGCTGCATCCAGTCACCATTTCTCTGCAATTTACATGCTGATAGCAACAAGCGTAGATTGAATAATAGACTTTGCTACTCAAAACAAAGAAGACAAAGATATTGACTACTGCCAGGTACAACTGGGACACATTTGAGATGGATGGCGATGAACTGGAAGTTGTAAAGGATTTCAACTTACTCGGATCAATGATAACCCAACATGCAGCGATGACACTAGAAGTAAATAGGAAAATAGCTATGGGCAAATCAACAATTGTTCACTGAACAAGGTCTTCAAATCAAGGAACATTTCACTGGTGATGAAGACATATCTCGTACATTGTTTGGTCTTTTCTTTGGTAACATACAGATGTAAAACCTGGACAAAAAAGAAACAAGACAGAAGAAGATCGATACCTTCGAAATGTAGTGATGGAGAAGTATGTTATCAATACCATGCCAATACCAAATTAATTTTGGAACAAATCGACAGACAGCAAGGATCACCAAGCTACGACTTGCCTGCTTTGGACACATCATACTAAGAAAGCAGTGGAGAAGAACATGATGTTCGGCAGAATAGAAGGAACAAAGCTAAGAGCAAGGTCAGCAACCTGATGGATTGATATTATCGAGATAAAGGCAGAGAAGACTCTGGTGCACCTATCTAGGCTTGAATAAGATTGATCTCCTCCAGAGCTTTCATCCATCAAGTTGCCATGGCTTGAGATCGAGCCGAAGGCCGTTAAATAATCATAAATAATAATATCCCCCAGGGTTGTTCTGGGAGAACGGCTGTTAGGAGCTAAAAGATATTTGATAATAAGACATGCGCAAAATTGGCTGGAATCAAGAGCGGAAGCCATGTCGCAATTGGAAAGTGTCACGACGTATAACAGATATATTCAAAGATAGCAACCTATATCAAATGTGACATCATTCTAAATATCATATAATAGAGAAAATCAACATGTATACATAGTATCTGCCAGCAATGTCTTACCTGACATAAAATCCTATGTATTGTGGGTCACTACTGTGTACGTGTCACGCTGTCACTGGATAGAGGTGGACCGGGGTCTATGCTGACCCTGAACTGGGGTCCTGACTAGTCCCTCTACCTGGAGGTACTGTTAATGGTACAGAGGTCCAGGCCGCCAGCGTAACCCTGTCTCCTGTAGATCCCTGACACTGTAATCTAGTCCTGAGAAGGACCCTGATTACCACCACAGGGAATGGGCAGGTCACAGCTTACACACAGTCTTAGACAAACGAGACAGACAAGGGAAAAGAAAACACAGCCTCGCATACCACACTTCCACTACAGAGGAACACAAAAGGTTAAGGAGATAAACAATAAGCAAGGAGAGGAAAAACCACAACAGGCACTCTTAGCTTAAGTCTTCTCAGAAACGATCCGCTCTGCTGGTCTGAATGAATGCTTTCACCGGCAACTTCCCCGCAGACCAGCAGGTATAAGAAGGAAGCTAATTAACAAAACATCAAACGCAGCTGGGGAGGCTGGTCAGCCCAGCACCGAGAGAGAAAGGATTAACTCCCTCAGTGCCGAAAAAACACCAAAACTCAGCTGTGCGAAGTCAGGGTGTGCAATCGCGCGATCTCCGCCGCGACACACCCGTGACAGTACCCCCCCTTCTACGAGGGGCCTCTGGACCCTCAGGGCCTGGTCTATCTGGGTGAGTAGTGTGGAAGGCCCGAACCAAACGGTCTGCGTTAATATCCGACGCAGAAACCCACATCCTCTCCTCAGGACCATACCCCCTCCAATGAACAAGGACTGAAGGGACCGGCGATTCAGACGTGAGTCAATGATCTTCGATACCTGAAACTCCAAATTACCATTGACCACCACTGGAGGAGGAGGTAGAGGTGACGGTATAACTGGTGCCACGTACCTCTTAAGCAACGATTTGTGGAACACATTGTGGATTTTAAATGTAGGAGGGAGGTCAAGACGGAAAGCCACCGGATTAACTATTGAACTGATCCTGTATGGCCCGATGAATCTGGGACCGATTTCCAGGAGGGAACCTTAAGTTTTATATTCTTGGTAGACAACCATACCAGATCGTTCACACTTAGGTCCGGACCAGACACTCTCCTCCTATCAGCCATACGTTTGTATCGGTTCCCCATAGTGCTCAGATTATTAAGCACACCTCTCCACACTGAAGCAAGTGACGACGAAAATCGTTCCTCCTCAGGAACCCCAGAAGAGCCCCCCCCATTGAAAGTACAAAACTGGGGGTGAAAACCATATGCCCCAAAAAACGGGGACTTACCAGTGGACTCGCTCCGCCTATTTTAAGAGCGAACTCTGCCAGAGGCAAGAAAGAAGACCAGTCCTCCTGGTTCTCTGAGACAAAACACTGGGGATATGTCTCTAACTAAGAGGTATGACCACTAAAAACGAAGGATGCAACTAGATCCTAAAACAAATCTTCCAATTTGCCAACTGGTACGTCGAACCATTGTGTGGAGAGACGGTGGCCCCTGCTGTGATCTCGCTGATCGTTCACTAGAGTTCTGGACCGTATTTAGATCGTTGGCGTCCCGCTGGTGACGCTATATCGCTGTGTCTGGCACCTTTTGTGAGCGATGTGCGCTGTTTTTTACATCGCAATGACCGTTAAAGTCGTTAATTAGATCGCTAACCGCTTTAGAGTCGTTAACGAGATCGCTAAGTGTGGCAGCTACTAGCGACATTAAAACGATCACAAAAACGATCGCATTAGTATGCGTCGTTATTGTGATCGTTAGCGGGAGCGTTTAGTGTGGCAGTAACCTTAAGCTCTGATTCAGACGCTCTGTCTGACCATTGGTCTGCGGATGAAAAGCCGAAGAAAATGACAACTGCATCCCCCTACGAGAACAAAAATGCCTTCCAGAATTTGGACACAAACTGAGACCCCCGATCCGACACCACATCGGAAGGCAACCCTGAAGTCTCACAATCTCCCCAATGAACACCTGCGCCAGAGTTTTAGCATTAGGAAGAGCAGGAAGAGCAATAAAATGTGCCATTTTGCTGAACCTGTCAACTACAACTAGTATGACAGTTTTACCTGAAGACGGAGGAAGGTCCGTAATGAAGTCCATAGACAGATGGGTCCATGGACGCTCCGGGATTTTCAACGGTAAAAGGGCCCCAGACGGACGGGTATGTGGGGTTTAGAGCGCGCACATACCCCACAGGACGTGACAAAAGATACCACCTCTTTATTTAGGTTAGGCCACCAAAACCGGCGAGAAACGAGATCTACAGTTGCTTTACTCCCTGGGTGTCCTGCCAAAGCAGAATTATGATGTGCCTCGATAACCTTTTGTCTTAACTGATCTGGAACAAACAGTTTCCCTGGAGGTCCTACAGGGGCGTCCCCCTGAGCCTCCAATACCTCCTCTCAAGCTCAGAGCATACAGCCGACACCACAACTCCCTCCTGAAGAATAGGAACCGGGTCATCCGTCTTCCCGGCCCCCGGGAAACTACGAGATAAGGCATCAGCCTTTACATTTTTTGACCCAGGACGATATGTGACGACAAAATTAAACCTGGTAAAAAAACAACGACCATCTAGCTTGTCTGGAATTCAGACGTTTAGCAGACTCTAAATACAGCAGGTTCTTGTGATCAGTAATGACGGTGAACGGGTGGACTGCCCCCTCCAAAAAGTGACGCCACTCTTCAAAAGCCAACTTAATGGCCAAGAGTTCCCTATTGCCGACATCATAATTCCTCTCGGCGGACGACAATTTTTTAGAGAAGAAAGCGCACGGATGCCATTTACCAGGGGACGGACCTTGAGATAATACCGCACCCACTCCTACGTCAGATGCGTCTACCTCCACAATGAACGGTTGTGATGCATCAGGTTGGATGAGTATGGGTGCTGAAGCAAAACATTTTTTCAAGGAGGAAAATGCTTGACAAGCTTTGTCAGACCACCTAGAAAAATCCGTCCCTTTCTTTGTCATGTCAGTGAGAGGTTTGACAACAGATGAGAAATTACGAATAAATTTACGGTAGTAGTTAGCAAACCCCAGTAAACGCTGCAGTGCTTTAAGATCCTCTGGCCGATCCCATTCAAGCACAGCCTTCACTTTCCCAGGGTCAATACGGAAACCGGAGGCTGACACCAAGAATCCTAAAAACTGAAGTTCTTGTACAGCGAATACACACTTCTCCCATTTGGCGTACAGTTTATTATCTCGCAAGATCTGCAACACTTGTCTCACATGCTCCTGATGAGACACAAGATCCGGCGAGTAAATTAAGATGTCATCTAGATAAATGACAACAAACTGTCCCACTAGGTGGCGAAAAATGTCATTAACAAAATGTTGAAACACCGCCGGGGCAGTAGTCAGACCGAAAGGCATGACAAGGTTCTCATAATGTCCCTCCGGAGTGTTAAACGCCGTCTTCCACTCATCCCCCTCCTTTATCCTAATCAGATTATACGCCCCCCTGAGATCCAACTTAGAGAACCATTTGGCGCCCACAATCTGATTGAAGAGATCAGGAATAAGTGGGAGCGGATACGGATCTCGGACCGTAATCCGATTAAGCTCACGGAAATCCAGGCAAGGGCGTAGGCCTCCATCTTTTTTCTTCACAAAGAAGAACCCCGCGGCCACTGGGGAAGATGAAGGTCTAATATGCCCCTTGGCCAGACTTTCCGAAATGTAATCCTTCATAGCTTGCCTCTCAGGACCAGAAAGGTTATACAACCTAGATTTTGGTAACTTAGCATCAGGAAGCAATTTTATAGCACAGTCATATGGCGATGAGGAGGTAATTCTTGACACCCTTCCTCTGAAAACACATCCTCAAAGTCCTCCAGAAAAGGAGGTAAGGTTCTAGGCACGACCATACCGATGACCGTGTTCATGCAGTTACTATTGCAAAATTCACCCCACTGGCTTATTTCTCTGGATTGCCAATTAATAACTGGGTTATGTTTAGTTAACCAAGGAAGTCCCAACAAATAGGAGTGGGAAGGCCCTCCAACACATAACAAGACAATAGTTCTTTATGTATTGCCCCCACTCGAAGGTCTATGTTATGCACGGCTTGCACAAAGCTACCTTGACCGAGAGGCCTGGCGTCAATAGAGAATATAGGGATAGGTTTGGCCAATACACTCAGTTGCATACCTTGCACCTGGGCAAACCGAGCGTCCACCAGATTAGCCGCGGCCCCACTATCCAGAAGAACAGAAATCCTCTCAGTTCTCGTTCCTACCACCACCTCCGCTGGTACGAGAAACTGAGATGGACTTGGGGACGAAATACATACTCCCAGATTGTCGTCCACCGCACAACCTGGGATTAATAATTTTCCGGCGACTTCTTGCTCAGTACAGTACGGGATGGACACCCCTCAATAAAATGTCCCTCTCTCCCGCAGAAGAAACACCTTCTTGTTTTGCGGCGCACCGCCGATCCCTTCCCTCGAAATGATGTCCCTCCCAACTGCATAGGTTCCTCGGAACAAACCAGGGGGACCTCAATATTAGGGACTTTAGAAGGAGGCGGAGTCATCACAGGGGGCGGAGTTACCCCACACCTCTCCCGAAGCCGTCTATCAATGCGAATAGCAAGAGCCATAGCGGCCTCCAGTGACGGGGGAGAATCATACTGAGCCAACACATCTTTTAATTTGTCAGATAAACCTTGACAAAACTGGCTCTTAAGGTATCCATGAGTACCTGCCCACCTACGGAACTCTGAAGAAAATTCCTCCGCCGGACGATCTCCCTGCTGTATCCTACGTAACTTCATTTCAGAAAGGGAGACCCGATCCGGGTCATCATATACCAGACCCAGGGCTGTAAAAAATCGGTCCACTGACTGGAGAGCCGGGAGCCCGGGGGGAGAGAGAACGCCCAGGATTGAGGGTCCCCTTGTAAGAGTGAGATGACAATTCCCACCCTCTGATCCTCACTCCCCGACGACTGCGGCCGCAGCTGAAAATACAATTTACATGCTTCCCGGAAAGTAAAAAACTTGTCCCGCCCACCAGTGAACCTGTCCGGGAGAGCTACTTTAGGTTCAAATCTGGTTTGCTCCTGGGGGTACAAAACCTTGGATTTAACATCCGTCAGCTCCATGGACAAACTCCGCAACTGCTGAGCTAAATGGGCTACTGGATCCATGGTGGCTGGGGAGAATCTTTAAGTGGCCGGTGAAAATGTCACGACGTATAACAGATATATTCAAAGATAGCAACCTATATCAAATGTGACATCATTCTAAATATCATATAATAGAGAAAATCAACATGTATACATAGTATCTGCCAGCAATGTCTTACCTGACATAAAATCCTATGTATTGTGGGTCACTACTGTGTACGTGTCACGCTGTCACTGGATAGAGGTGGACCGGGGTCTATGCTGACCCTGAACTGGGGTCCTGACTAGTCCCTCTACCTGGAGGTACTGTTAATGGTACAGAGGTCCAGGCCGCCAGCGTAACCCTGTCTCCTGTAGATCCCTGACACTGTAATCTAGTCCTGAGAAGGACCCTGATTACCACCACAGGGAATGGCAGGTCACAGCTTACACACAGTCTTAGACAAACGAGACAGACAAGGGGAAAAGAAAACACAGCCTCGCATACCACACTTCCACTACAGAGGAACACAAAAGGTTAAGGAGATAAACAATAAGCAAGGAGAGGAAAAACCACAACAGGCACTCTTAGCTTAAGTCTTCTCAGAAACGATCCGCTCTGCTGGTCTGAATGAATGCTTTCACCGGCAACTTCCCCCGCAGACCAGCAGGTATAAGAAGGAAGCTAATTAACAAAACATCAAACGCAGCTGGGCGAGGCTGGTCAGCCCAGCACCGAGAGAGAAAGGATTAACTCCCTCAGTGCCGAAAAACACCCAGCACCAGAAACTCAGCTGTGCGAAGTCAGGGTGTGCAATCGCGACGATCTCCGCCGCGACACACCCGTGACAGAAAGCCCCTGATGTGCATAAATATTGGAAAATCCCCACAAGTGACCCCATTTTGGAAACTAAACCCTCAAGGAACTTATGTTTGATGAGTGATGACACTTTTGAACCCCCAGATGTTTTACGGAAATTTATAACATGAGCTGTGAAAATAAAAAAATGTTGGTACCTCAGACAGTGACAAGGGAGCTGTTGTAATGGTGTATGGTGGTTAAGATAAGGACATCCCTCTTATCCTTGTATCTGACCACGAGCATGTTGTCGCTGCATTGGGCTCTGCTGTTGCACTTTCTCAGTAGTTTCCCAATTTGCTGCTCTCTGATTTTTTCCCACGGTGCCGTATGCAACTGACCTCTAAGGCCGGAGTCACGCTAGCGACAAATGCGAGAAAAAAATCGCATTGCACTCGGACCAATGTTAATCTATGGAGCAGGTCCCAGTAGCCGATTTTTTCTCAGCAGTTTTATACGATTTGCACCATATATCGGCCGAGAATCGCCAATGCAAGTCTATTGGGGCGATAAAAATACGGATTACACACGGACCACACATGTGACTTGCGAGAAATACGCACCGGCGTCTGTTGTGAATGGCTTGAGATGAGTTCTGAGCAGAGGATCCCTCTGGTGGTTACAAGCGGTGCTGGTCTGTCAGTGGAGATTGTGAGGATTGGGAGTCAGGTGTTACTGACTGGTCTTATATAGGGAGTCACCTTCCCATCAGGGTTGCCGGTGATCAATTGTTCTGGTCTCAATCCTTGAATCCTGTTTCCCTTGTAGCCTGCTGTGTCGTGTCTGCATCTCCTGCTATCAGATAAGACATTTTCTTCTTTTTGTTTTTGTGCTTTGATTTTTGCATTTTGTCCTGCACTTCTGTGGGGGCCTTCAGGTCCCCTCTGGGGGCTTTTGCCCTCTCAGTTTAGTTCAGCCACTGATGTTTTGTACTTTTGCTTTTACAGTTTTTTCAGTGGCTGCTGTTTTGATTTTGTTACACCAGAGAGCTAATTTAGGTGGTAGAGGTCATGTGATCTCAGGTGTTTTTGAAATTAGTAGAGTTGGTGCTTTTCAGGGTTTTCTGGGATTGCAGTAAGTACCCTTCCTAGCCTTTTCTATTTAGTTAGTTTGGGCCCCAGCGTTTGCTCATACTATTTTCTGTCTGTGTCAGTATTTCTTCTTTGTCTAACCGCCATTACATGTTTGGGGGCTTTCTATTATCTTTGGGGTTCTGCTCCGGGGCAGATAGCTTTCCTATTTCTATCTTTAGGTGTAGTTAGTTTCTCAGGCTGTGACGAGGCGTCTAGGACCAACGTAGGAACGCTCCACGGCTGCCTCTAGTTGTGGTGGTTAGTCAGGGTACTGCAATCTCATAGATTCCAACTGCTCTGGTGTATTGCCTTTTTACCTGCACTCCTCAGTTACCGAAACATAACAGTATCACCGGCCCAAAATTTAATATTGTATGGTACTCACAGAAGGGAAAAATATTGTGAAAGAAAAAACGGTTGTCAGAGATATTTTTCTGTTTGTTGCATTTTTTTTTTTTTTCCCTCTGTATCTCTGGGTGCTGGGGAGGATCTTTTCTCTCAATGGAGTTTGCACAGTTGTCTGGCCGTGTGGATCAGCTTGCCACTGAGGTTCAGAGTATTGCTGCATATCTTGCTAGGTTGCCTGTTGTGGAACCTAGGATCCCCATGCCAGATTTGTTTTTAGGGGATCGAGCTAAGTTTCAGAATTTCAAAAATAATTGTAAATTTTTTTTTGCCTTAAAATCTAAGTCCTCAGGAACGCAGGCGCAGCAGTTCAAATTGTCATCTCTCTCCTGCGCCGCGATCCTCAGGATTGGGCTTTTCCCTGACACCTGGGGATCCTGTTTGAGTGATGTTGATGCATTTTTTCAGGCTTTGGGGTTATTGTACGATGAGCCTAATGTCACTGATCAAGCTGAAAAAGCCTTGTTGGCATTAAATCAGGGGCTTGATGACGCTGAGTTATACTGTCAGAGATTCCGTAGGTGGGCAGTCCTGACCAAGTGGAATGACGACGCTTTGGCGGCCCTTTTCCGGAAGGGTCTGTCAGATAATGTAAAGGATGTTATGGTGGGATTCCCTGTCCCTCTGGTCTCAATGATTCTATGTCATTAGCGATTCAAATTGACAGACGTTTGCGTGAGCGGAGAAGTATGCGTGGAATAGTGTTGCCTTGTGAACCTGCTTCTGAATCCATGCAGTGTGATAGAGTGATGTCTGGGGCACAGCGTCAGAGTTTCGAAAGCGCAATGGGTTATGTTTCACTGTGGTGATGCCTCTCATGCTATTTCAGTCTGCCCTAAGCGGGGAAGGACGTTTTGCACGCTCAGTTGTCTTGGGTAGTGTTCAGACTAAGTTTTTATTAACTGTTACTCTGATATGCTCTCTGTCCTCATTTTCTGCTCAGGCTTTCGTTGATTCTGGAGCAGCTATTAACCTGATGGATTATGATTTTGCTAAACGTTGTGGGTTTCCCTTGATACCCCTACAGAAGTTCTATTCCCCTACTGGGGATCGATTCTACCCCTTTGGCTGAGAATAAACCTCAGTACTCTACTCAGGTGATAATGAGGGTTGAACCTGATCACCAGGAGTGCTGCAAATTTTTGGTTCTGTATAATCTGCATGATATTGTCGTACTGGGTTTCCCTTGGTTACAGTCTCATAATCCTGTTTTGGATTGGAAATCTGTGTCTGTAACCAGTTGGGGCTGCCAATGTGTTAATACCAACAACTCCTGTTTTTTCTGCCTCCCCCCAGGCTCAGGATGTTCCTGACTTTTTGATTGATTTTTCTGATGTGTTTAGCGAAAGTAAATCTGCATCCTTGCCTCCCCATAGGAGCTATGACTGCGCTATTGAATTAGTGCCGGGTAGTAAATTCCCTAAAGGTCGCCTTTTTAACTTGTCTGTGCCTGAACATGACGCTCTGCGGTCTTATATCAAGGAATCATTGGAGAAGGGTCATATCAGACCATCCTCTTCACCCTTGGGTGCCGGTTTTTTCTTTGTGGCCAAAAAGGATGGTTCATTAAGGCCGTGTATTGATTATCGTCTTTTGAACAATATTACTGTGAAATATCAATACCCGTTACCCTTGATTTCTGACCTGTTTTCCAGGGTGAAAAACGCTACTTTGGTTTACCAAGCTTGACCTCAGGGGGGCGTATAACCTTATTCGCATTAAGCACGGGGATGAATGGAAGACGGCATTCAATACCCCTGAAGGGCATTTTGAGTACCTAGTGATGCCCTTTGGGCTCACTAATGCTCCTTCTGTCTTCCAGTCCTTCATGAATGACATTTTCAGGGATTTTGTGGACAAATTTCTGATTGTTTATTTGGATGATATCTTGATTTTTTCTAATGACTGGGACTCTCATGTGAAACATGTTCGAACTGTATTCCAGATTTTGAGAGAGAATGCTCTGTATGTGAAGGGATCAAAGTGTCTTTTTGGCGTACAGAGGATCTCATTTCTGGGATTCATTTTGTCCCCATCTGTTATTGAAATGGACCCGGTCAAGGTTCAGGCCATCTGTGATTGGGTCCAACCTACTTCATTAAAGGCTCTTCAAAGATTTTTGGGTTTTGCCAATTTTTATCGTAAATTTATTGGTAATTTCTCGGTTATTGTTAAACCATTAACTGATTTGACCAAAAGGGTTCTGATGTGGTGAATTGGCCTCCTGAGGCAGTCTCTGCATTTCAGGAACTTAAGCAAAGATTCACTTCTGCTCCTGTTCTACGGCAGCCTGATGTTTCTCTGCCATTTCAGGTGGAGGTTGATGCCTCTGAAATTGGGGCAGGTGCCGTTTTGTCCCAAAAAGATCCAGAGACCTCTAAAAGTAACCCTTGTGCCTTTTTCTCTCGAAAATTTTCTCCTACTGAACGTAATTATGACGTGGGTAATCGGGAGTTATTGGCCATGAAGTGGGCTTTTGAAGAGTGGAGACATTGGCTGGAGGGAGCCAAACATCAGGTGGTGGTCCTTACGGACCATAAGAATCTGGTCTATCTGGAATCTGCCAAGCGACTCAATCCTAGACAGGCCAGGTGGGCCTTGTTTTTCACAACGTTTTAATTTTGTGGTTTCCTTTCTTCCTGGCACTAAGAATGTTAAGGCAGATGCCCCTCGAGGAGTTTCCTTGCGGACTCTCCTGAGTTATCTGATCCTTCTGTTATTTTGAAAGAGGGTGTAGTTCTTTCCGCCATCTCGCCCAATTTGAGACTTGCTCTGGAGGGGTGTCAGGAGGATAGGCCCGAGCGCTGCCCTGTTGGAAAATTGTTTGTCCCGGACCAGTGGAAAAAGAGTGTGATGTCTGAGATTCATTGTTCCGCATTGGCTGGGCATCCGGTATTTTTGGTACCAGAGACTTGGTTAGTCGGTCCTTTTGGTGGCCTACCTTGTCTCGTGATGTCAGGAATTTGTGCAGTCCTGCGGGACTTGCTCTCGCTCCAAGCCTTGCTCTCTTTCTAGTGGTTTGTTGATGCCATTGCCTGTGCCCAAGAGACCATGGACCCATATCTCTATGGATTTCATTTTCGACCTTCCTGTTTCTCAGAGAATGACCGCCATCTGGGTAATTTGTGATAGGTTTTCCAAAATGATACATCTTGTGCCATTACCTAAGTTGCCTTCCTCCTCTGAATTGGTGCCATTGTTCCTTCAGCACGTGGTTCGTTTACACGGCATTCCTGAGAACATTGTGTCTGACAGAGGAGTCCAGTTTGTTTCCAGATTTTGGAGGACTTTTTGTTCTAAACTGGGTGTTCAATTGTCTTTCTCCTCGGCAATTCATCCTCAGACCAATGGTCAAACTGAGAGAACAAACCAGACATTGGAGACTTATCTAAGATGCTTTGTGTCTGCTGATCAGGATGACTGGGTCTCTTTTTTGCCTTTGGCTGAGTTTGCTCTTAATAATAGGGCTAGCTCTGCCACTTTGATGTCTCCGTTTTTCTGTAATTCTGGGTTTCACCCTCGATTCTCTTCAGGACAGACGGAGGCTTTTGTCTGTCCAGGTGTTGACTCTGTTGTGGAGCGTATGCAACAGATTTGGGACCAGGTAGTGGAGAGGTTGTCCTTCTCTCAGGAGAAGGCCCAACGGTTTGCTAACCGGCATAGGACTGATGGTCCTCGTTTAAAGTAGGGGACTTGGTCTGGTTGTCCTCAAAAAATATTCCTATGAGAGTAGCATCTCCTAAATTTTAAGCCTAGGTTCATTGGACCTTATAAGATCATGGAGATTATTAATCCTGTTTCTTTTCGTTTGCTTCTTCCAGGGACATTTAACCCCTTACTGCCATCGGACGTACTATCCCGTCCATGGTACCTGGGCCCGTATGACCGGGGACGGGATAGTACGTCCAGCCCTTTAATGCGACATTGCGACTTAAGTCGCAATGATCGCATTAAAATTCCGACGCCATCTTACCTCAGGAGAGATGGCGCCGGCATCCCGGGGTCTGTCACCGCCCACCCTCACTCCCGATCGCTGTGATTGGCTGTTCAATTCTGAACAGCCAATCGCAGCCTTTCTCACTGTTTCCGCCAATCCGATGGGCTGAAACAGTGAGATCCCAGGCTAGAATCGAGTACCGATGTACTCGATCCTAGGCCTGGGCATAGAAAGGAGCAGACCCCCCCTGGATTGGCGCGATCGCCGATCACATCGATCGCGCCAATCGCAGGGCACAGCCGCGGTGTATCCGCGCTGTGCCCTGCCTGTACCTGCCTGGATCGGTGCAGTAATAGCACCGATCCTAGGCCGGAGCCTAGGACAGGCCCAGTAGGGCCTGCAGCTGCTGATTGGCGCGATCGATGTCATCGACGATCGCGCCAATCACAGGGCACAGCAGCGGTGTGACCGCTCTGTGCCCTGCTTCCTGACCTGCCGGTGACCTGCCTAGGAATCGGAGCAGTGAGCTCCGATTACTAGGCCGGTGCCTAGCAACAGGCAAAACAAGGGTCTCCTCTGATTGGTGGGATCGATGTGATCATCGATCCCACCAATGACAGGTCACAGCAGCGATGTGACCGCTCTGTGACCTGTCTGCAAACTGGATCTGACCTGTCTGACAGCACTGCAGGGGTCCTCACACTTGCTGAGGATTCCTGCAGTGCGGTCACACGCCAGATCTCCTCCTGTGCTGGGCCTTGTGGTGCCACAGTAGCCTGTGACACCACAACTCCTGCTGAAGAAAGAAGAGAGAAGAAAGAAGAGAGAAGAAAGAAGAGAGAAGAAAGAAGAGAGAAGAAAGAAGAGAGACTACAAACGTGAGTTTTTGAGCCCCGATCCCTGCCCGATCCACCCCAATCCCCCCATTCCCCCCTCCCCCCTTCCCTTTCCCCCTCTTTTTAACCCCCCTTTGCACACATTTAGCAGCCGCCGAGCGTTGATTGGTGACGCAGTTCACCGATCAACACTCGTGCTCGTTTTTCTTTTGCACCCCCCTCCGTGCGCACTTCCAGCAGCCGCGGAACTTTGATAAGTGACACCAGTCACTTATCAGAGCTCGTTCCTGCAGTTTTTTTTTTTTTTCACTCCCCTTTCCGCCACTCCTGTGCGCACTTCCAGCAGCCGCGGAACTTTGATAAGTGACACCAGTCACTTATCAGAGCTCGTTCCTGCAGGTTTTTTTTTTTTTTTCACCCCACTTTCCGCCACTCCCGTGCGCACATCTAGCAGCCGCGGAACTTTGATAAGTGACACCAGTCACTTATCAGAGCTCGTTCCTGCAGTTTTTTTTTTTTTCACACCACTTTCCGCCACTCCCGTGCGCACATCTAGCAGCCGCGGAACTTTGATAAGTGACACCGGTCACTTATCAGAGCTCGTTCCTGCCGTTTTTGTTTTTTTTTTTCACTCCCCTTTCCGCCACTCCTGTGCGCACTTCCAGCAGCCGCGGAACTTTGATAAGTGACACCAGTCACTTATCAGAGCTCGTTCCTGCAGTTTTTATTTTTTTCACTCCCCTTTCTGCCACTCCTGTGCGCACATCCAGCAGCCGCGGAACTTTGATAAGTGACACCAGTCACTTATCAGAGCTCGTTCCTGCAGTTTTTTTTTTTTCACCCACTTTCCGCCACTCCCGTGCGCACATCTAGCAGCCGCGGAACTTTGATAAGTGACACCGGTCACTTATCAGAGCTCGTTCCTGCCGGTTTTTTTTTTCACTCCCCTTTCCGCCACTCCTGTGCGCACATCTAGCAGCCGCGGAACTTTGATAAGTGACACCGGTCACTTATCAGAGCTCGCTCCTGCCGTCTTTTTTTTTTTCACTCCCCTTTCCGCCACTCCTGTGCGCACATCCAGCAGCCGCGGAACTTTGATAAGTGACACCAGTCACTTATCAGAGCTCGTTCCTGCATTTTTTTTTCATTCCCCTTTCCGCCACTCCTGTGCGCACATCCAGCAGCCGCGGAACTTTGATAAGTGACACCAGTCACTTATCAGAGTTCGTTCCTGCAGTTTTTTTTTTTTCACTCCACTTTCCGCCACTCCCGTGCGCACATCTAGCAGCCGCGGAACTTTGATAAGTGACACCGGTCACTTATCAGAGCTCGTTCCTGCCGTTTTTTTTTTTTTTTTCACTTCCCTTTCCGCCACTCCTGTGCGCACATCCGGCAGCCGCGGAACTTTGATAAGTGACACCGGTCACTTATCAGAGCTCGTTCCTGCCGTTTTTTTTTTTTTTCACTTCCCTTTCCGCCACTCCTGTGCGCACATCCGGCAGCCGCGGAACTTTGATAAGTGACACCGGTCACTTATCAGAGCTCGTTCCTGCCGTTTTTTTTGTTTTTTTTCACTTCCCTTTCCGCCACTCCTGTGCGCACATCCGGCAGCCGCGGAACTTTGATAAGTGACACCGGTCACTTATCAGAGCTCGTTCCTGCCGTTTTTTTTTTTTTCACTTCCCTTTCCGCCACTCCTGTGCGCACATCCGGCAGCCGCGGAACTTTGATAAGTGACACCGGTCACTTATCAGAGCTCGTGCCTGCTGGTTTAGACTTTTTTTCACAGGCATTTTTTTCCCTATTCTCTTTCTTTTCTTTTAGCTTTTTCCTTTCAGCATAGTTTGCACCAACCACTATCCCCCCCCACACACACACACAGTTATAAATAAAGTTCACACAAAGCACCACATTCACAAAAAAAATGTCCCTCTCGTCACGTTCTTCCCAACAGCGCTATTCAGTGGAAGAGGCATACGCTTTACTTGCCTCCGACACTGATAGCGAGGGAGAGGATCCCACATTTCTTTACTTTTCAGATTCTTCATCCTCTTCTTCTTCTTCCTCCTCTTCCTCATCTCGCTCCTCGGGTCCTGCGGAACTGCCACGCAGACGCCCCAGGACAGAAGATGAGGCAGCGCCCACCCCTGAAAATGAACCAGCGCACCCCTCTTCAGACCCCATATGGACCCCGCCCCCCGAAAATTACGAGCCACTGATTCCTGATTTTGTGGCAGAATCAGGAATCAAGTTTGACACCACGGGCCTCAGAGAAATAGACTTTTTCAAAGTCTTTTTCTCTGAGGATTTTATTAACCTCGTGGTGGAGCAAACTAATTTGTACGCTCGGCAATTTTTGGCGCAAAACCCAGTGTCATCATTTTCCAACTGGTCTCCTGTAGACGCAGGTGAAATGATGCAGTTTTGGGGCCTGGTCCTCCATATGGGGATCCTGAAGAAGCCAGAACTTCGGCAATATTGGAGTGTTGATATTTTATACAACACTCCACTGTTCCGAATGGTCATGGCTCGGACGCGTTTTGAGGCCATCCACAAATTCCTGCATTATAATGATAATGCACAGTGTCCCCCACAAAATGACCCCAACTTTGACCGTCTGTTCAAAGTTCGGCCGGTCATCGAACACTTCAGCAAAAAGTTTGCTGAAGTGTACGTGCCCCAAAGGGACATCTGCGTGGATGAGTCCTTGGTTCATTTTAATAGAAAATGAACTCGGCACTCAACTTTAGTATAGTGAGAATAAAGATTTTTATTCACAGTAGTAACACGAAACGTTTCGGTCCTATATCATGGACCTTCATCAGTCACAGATACTACTGGGAAGGGGGTTGATCCACATAGGGAAGAAAGAAAGGGCTGGATATAGCCTTGTTTGGTGGGGTGAGATGAGGAAGAGGACAATGCCTCTATTGCACTAGTAACCTGTTGTGAAGGAGTCCGGTAGTGAGGATAGGTCTCTGCATTGGACGCGGTGTCCACCGCTAGTCTGAGTGCCTGTGGATCAACCCCCTTCCCAGTAGTATCTGTGACTGATGAAGGTCCATGATATAGGACCGAAACGTTTCGTGTTACTACTGTGAATAAAAATCTTTATTCTCACTATACTAAAGTTGAGTGCCGAGTTCATTTTCTATTAGATACGGTTTGGGAACCTACTCTGGCACCTTCTTGGTTGTGCACACGGTTATTTTTTCACTTGGTTCATTTTAAGGGACGGCTCAGATTCCGCCAGTACCTGCCCAGCAAGAGGGCAAGGTACGGAATTAAACTCTACAAGCTGTGCGAGAGTACCTCAGGGTACACGCACAGCTTTAGAGTTTACGAAGGAAAGGACACCAGGATTGAACCCCTGAGTGTCCCCCCGTCCTGGGAGTGAGTGGGAAAATTGTGTGGATTTGGTGCACCCACTGCTGGATAAAGGTTATCACCTTTACACCGATAACTTTTATTCCAGCGTCCCACTCTACAAATCCCTCTCTGCGCGAGGTACCGCAGCTTGCGGTACCGTCCGCAAAAATCAGAGAGGCCTCCCGAAGACGCTACTTGGGCAGATGCTCAGAAAGGGTGAGAGCAGAGCCCAATGTAGCGACCACCTGTTGGTGGTCAAGTACAAGGACAAGAGGATGTCCTTCTCTTGACCACCATACATGGTGATGGCAGCGCCCTCAGCACTGTACGGGGTACCTCTACACAGGTCCGCAAACCGGACTGTGTACTGGGGTACAATAAATACATGGGGGGTGTTGATCTCTCTGATCAACTCCTCCAACCGTACAGTGCTTTGAGAAAGGCCAAGGTGTGGTACAAGAAGCTGTCCGTGCACATCGTCCAAATGGCAATGCTCAACGCTTTCCTGCTGTCACGATGTGCACGCAACAGCGATACGACGTACCTTCAGTTCCAGGAGGTAGTGGTTAAGGCCCTGATGTTTGGCGCTCAGGAAACAGCGCGCCCCAGCACTTCTGGAACTGAAGGTGCTCGTATCATACCAGGTCAGCATTTCCCGGGGGTGGTCCCGCCAACTGGAAGCAAAGGTAAGCCGCAAAAAAGGTGCCGAGTGTGTTACAAAAGGGGAATACGCAAGGACACCACTTACCAATGCGACACCTGCCCCGAAAAACCTGGCCTGTGTATGAAGGATTGTTTCAAATTGTACCACACCTCAATGCACTACTAATTTACTTTACAGGAAAGATTAGTTCCAGAAGGGGGGCACATTTAGAAAAGTTCCTTGGGAGTCTACTTTCCAAAATTATGTCACTTGTGGTTTTTTTTTACTGTTTAGGCACATCAGGAGCTCTGCAAACGGAACATGACGCCCGCAGACCATTCCATCAGTCTGCATTCCAAAACGTCACGACTTCCCTTCTGAGCCCCGACTTGTGCCCAAACAGTTTTTTTCCCACATATGGGGCACCAGTGTACTCAGGACAAATTGGACAACAATTTTTGGTGTCCAATTTCTCCTCTTACCCTTGGGAAAATAAAAAATTGGGGACTAAAACATCATTTTTGTGAGGATAAAAGTAGGATTTTTTATTTTTACACCTGGGCATTATAAACTTTAGTGAAACACTTGGGGGTTCAAAATGCTCACCACACACCTAGGTAAGTTCCTTAGGGGGTCTAGTTTCCAAAATGGGGTCACTTGTGGGGGTTTCCACTGTTTAGGCACATGAGGGGCTCTGCTAACGGAACATGACGCCCGCAGACCATTCCATCAAAGTCTGCATTCCAAAACGTCACTGCTTCCCTTCTGCGCCCTGCCATGCGCCCAAACAGTGGTTCCCCCCAACATATGGGGTATCAGTGTACTCAGGACAAATTGGACAACAACTTTTGTGGTCAAGTTCTCCTGTTACCCTTGGGAAAATAAAAAATTGGGGACTAAAACATCATATTTGTGGAAATTTTTTTTTTTTTTTATTCACGCCAGGGCATTATAAACTTTAGTGAAACACTTGGGGGTTCAAAGTGCTCACCACACACCTAGATAAGTTCCTTAGGGGGTCTAGTTTCCAAAATGGGGTCACATGTGGGGGTTTCCACTGTTTAGGCACATCAGGGGCTCTGCTAACGGAACATGATGCCCGCAGACCATTCCATCAAAGTCTGCATTCCAAAACGTCACTGCTTCCCTTCCGAGCCCTGCCGTGTGCCCAAACAGTGTATCCCCCCAACATATGGGGTATCAGCGTACTCAGGACAAATTGGACAACCACTTTTGGGGTCCAATTTCTCCTCTTACCCTTGGGAAAATAAAAAATTGGGGACTAAAACATCATGCTTGTGGAAAAAAAAAATATTTTTTTTTTCACGCCAGGGCATTATAAACGTTAGTGAAACACTTGGGGTTCAAAGTGCTCACCACACACCTAGATAAGTTCCTTAGGGGGTCTAGTTTCCAAAATGGGGTCACATGTGGGGGTTTCCACTGTTTAGGCACATCAGGGGCCCTCCAAACGCGACATGGCGTCCGTTCGCAATTCCAGCCAATTTTGGTTTGGAAAAGTCAAACGGCGCTCCTTCCCTTTCAAGCCCTGCCGTGCGTCCAAACAGTGGTTCCCCCCCACATATGGGGTATCAGCGTACTCAGGACATGTTGGACAACAACTTTTGTGGTCCAATTTCTCCTCTTACCCTGGGGAAAATAAAAAATTGGGGACTAAAACATCATGCTTGTGGAAAAAAATTGATTTTTTTTCTTCACGGCTCTACATTACAAACTTGCGTGAAGCACTTGAGGGTTCAAAGTGCTCACCACACATCTAGATAAGTTCCTTAGGGGTCTAGTTTCCAAAATGGGGTCACATGTGGGGGGTTTCCACTGTTTAGGCACATCAGGGGCCCTCCAAACACGACATGGCGTCCGTTCGCAATTCCAGCCAATTTTGGTTTGGAAAAGTCAAACGGCGCTCCTTCCCTTTCAAGCCCTGCCGTGCGCCCAAACAGTGGTTCCCCCCCACATATGGGGTATCAGCGTACTCAGGACATGTTGGACAACAACTATTGGTGTCCAATTTCTCCTCTTACCCTTGGGAAAATAAAAAATTGGGGACTAAAACATCATGCTTGTGGAAAAAATATGATTTTTTTTCTTCACGGCTCTACATTACAAACTTGCGTGAAGCACTTGAGGATTCAAAGTGCTCACCACACATCTAGATAAGTTCCTTAGGGGGTCTAGTTTCCAAAATGGGGTCACATGTGGGGGGTTTCCACTGTTTAGGCACATCAGGGGCCCTCCAAACGCGACATGGCGTCCGTTCGCAATTCCAGCCAATTTTGGTTTGGAAAAGTCAAACGGCGCTCCTTCCCTTTCAAGCCCTGCCGTGCGCCCAAACAGTGGTTCCCCCCCACATATGGGGTATCAGCATACTCAGGACATGTTGGACAACAACTTTTGTGGTCCAATTTCTCCTCTTACCCTTGAGAAAATAAAAATTTGGGACTAAAACATCATGTTTGTGGAAAAAATATGATTTTTTTTCTTCACGGCTCTACATTACAATCTCGCGTGAAGCACTTGAGGGTTCAAAGTGCTCACCACACATCTAGATAAGTTCCTTAGGGGGTCTAGTTTCCAAAATGGGGTGACATGTGGGGGGTTTCCACTGTTTAGGCACATCAGGGGCCCTCCAAACGCGACATGGCTCCGTTCGCAATTCCAGCCAATTTTGGTTTGGAAAAGTCAAACGGCGCTCCTTCCCTTTCAAGCCCTGCCGTGCGCCCAAACAGTGGTTCCCCCCACATATTGGGTATCAGCGTACTCAGGACATGTTGGACAACAACTTTTGTGGTCCAATTTCTCCTCTTACCCTTGAGAAAATAAAAATTTGGGGACTAAAACATCATGTTTGTGGAAAAAAATGATTTTTTTTCTTCACGGCTCTACATTACAAACTTGCGTGAAGCACTTGAGGGTTCAAAGTGCTCACCACACATCTAGATAAGTTCCTTAGGGGGTCTAGTTTCCAAAATGGGGTCACATGTGGGGGTTTCCACTGTTTAGGCACATCAGGGGCCCACCAAACGCAACATGGCGTCCGTTCGCAATTCCAGCCAATTTTGGTTTGGAAAAGTCAAACGGCGCTCCTTCCCTTTCAAGCCCTGCCGTGCGCCCAAACAGTGGTTCCCCCCCACATATGGGGTATCAGCATACTCAGGACATGTTGGACAACAACTTTTGTGGTCCAATTTCTCCTCTTACCCTTGGGAAAATAAAAATTTGGGACTAAAACATCATGTTTGTGGAAAAAATATGATTTTTTTTCTTCACGGCTCTACATTACAAACTTGCGTGAAGCACTTGAGGGTTCAAAGTGCTCACCACACATCTAGATAAGTTCCTTAGGGGGTCTAGTTTCCAAAATGTGGTCACATGTGGGGGGTTTCCACTGTTTAGGCACATCAGGGGCCCTCCAAACGCGACATGGCGTCCGTTCGCAATTCCAGCCAATTTTGGTTTGGAAAAGTCAAACGGTGCTCCTTCCCTTTCGAGCCCTGCCGTGCGCCCAAACAGTGGTTCCCCCCCACATATGGGTATCAGCGTACTCAGGACATGTTGGACAACAACTTTTGTGGTCCAATTTCTCCTCTTACCCTTGGGAAAATAAAAATTTGGGGACTAAAACATCATGTTTGTGGAAAAAATATGATTTTTTTTCTTCACGGCTCTACATTACAAACTTGCGTGAAGCACTTGAGGTTCAAAGTGCTCACCACACATCTAGATAAGTTCCTTAGGGGGTCTAGTTTCCAAAATGGGGTGACATGTGGGGGGTTTCCACTGTTTAGGCACATCAGGGGCCCTCCAAACGCGACATGTCGTCCGTTCGCAATTCCAGCCAATTTTGGTTTGGAA
The DNA here is from genome assembly GCA_033576555.1 of Oophaga sylvatica. Classification (NCBI taxonomy): domain Eukaryota; kingdom Metazoa; phylum Chordata; class Amphibia; order Anura; family Dendrobatidae; genus Oophaga; species Oophaga sylvatica. The sequence goes on from JARQOD010001183.1 coordinate 60,347, forward strand.
AAGTCAAACGGCGCTCCTTCCCTTTCAAGCCCTGCCGTGCGCCAAAACAGTGGTTCCCCCCCACATATGGGGTATCAGCGTACTCAGGACATGTTGGACAACAACTTTTGTGGTCCAATTTCTTCTCTTACCCTTGGGAAAATAAAAATTTGGGACTAAAACATCATGTTTGTGGAAAAAAATATGATTTTTTTTCTTCACGGCTCTACATTACAAACTTGCGTGAAGCACTTGAGGGTTCAAAGTGCTCACCACACATCTAGATAAGTTCCTTAGGGGGTCTAGTTTCCAAAATGGGGTCACATGTGGGGGGTTTCCACTGTTTAGGCACATCAGGGGCCCTCCAAACGCGACATGGCGTCCGTTCGCAATTCCAGACAATTTTGGTTTGGAAAAGTCAAACGGCGCTCCTTCCCTTTCAAGCCCTGCCGTGCGCCCAAACAGTGGTTCCCCCCCACATATGGGTATCAGCGTACTCAGGATAAGTTGGACAACAACTTTTGTGGTTCAATTTCTCCTCTTACCCTTGGGAAAATAAAAATTTGGGGACTAAAACATCATGCTTGTGGAAAAAATATGATTTTTTTTCTTCACGGCTCTACATTACAAACTTGCGTGAAGCACTTGAGGGTTCAAAGTGCTCACCACACATCTAGATAAGTTCCTTAGGGGTCTAGTTTCCAAAATGGGGTCACATGTGGGGGTTTCCACTGTTTAGGCACATCAGGGGCCCTCCAAACGCGACATGGCGTCCGTTCGCAATTCCAGCCAATTTTGGTTTGGAAAAGTCAAACGGCGCTCCTTCCCTTTCGAGCCCTGCCGTGCGCCCAAACAGTGGTTCCCCCCACATATGGGGTATCAGCGTACTCAGGACATGTTGGAGAACAACTTTTGTGGTCCAATTTCTCCTCTTACCCTTGGGAAAATAAAAATTTGGGGACTAAAACATCATGTTTGTGGAAAAAATATGATTTTTTTTCTTCACGGCTCTACATTACAAACTTGCGTGAAGCACTTGAGGGTTCAAAGTGCTCACCACACATCTAGATAAGTTCCTTAGGGGGTCTAGTTTCCAAAATGGGGTCACATGTGGGGGGTTTCCACTGTTTAGGCACATCAGGGGCCCTCCAAACGCGACATGTCGTCCGTTCGCAATTCCAGCCAATTTTGGTTTGGAAAAGTCAAACGGCGCTCCTTCCCTTTCAAGCCCTGCCGTGCGCCCAAACAGTGGTTCCCCCCCACATATGGGGTATCAGCGTACTCAGGATAAGTTGGACAACAACTTTTGTGGTTCAATTTCTCCTCTTACCCTTGGGAAAATAAAAATTTGGGGACTAAAACATCATGCTTGTGGAAAAAATATGATTTTTTTTCTTCACGGCTCTACATTACAAACTTGCGTGAAGCACTTGAGGGTTCAAACTACTCACCACACATCTAGATAAGTTCCTTAGGGGTCTAGTTTCCAAAATGGGGTTACGTGTGGGGGGTTTCCACTGTTTAGGCACATCGGGGCCTCTCCAAATGCGACATGGCGTCCGTTCTCAATTCCAGCCAATTTTGGTTTGGAAAAGTCAAACTGCGCTCCTTCCATTCCGAGCTCTGCCGTGTGCCCAAACAGTGGTTTTCCCTCACATATGGGGTATCGGCGTACTCAGGAGAAATTGCACAACAACTTTATCAGTCCTTTTTCTCCTTTTTCCCTTGTGAAAATAAAAAAAATGTTTGTAAAAGATCATTTTTGTGACTAAAAAGTAAAATGTTAATTTTTTCCTTCCATGTTGCTTCAGCTCCTGTGAAGCACCTGAAGGGTTAATAAACTTCTTGAATATGGTTTTGAGTACCTTGAGGGGTGTAGTTTTTAGAACGGTGTCACTTTTGGGTATTTTCTGCTATATAGACCCTCAAAGTGACTTCAAATATGAGGTGGTCCCGAAAAAAAATGGCATTGTAAATTTTGTTGTAAAAATGAGAAATCGCTGGTCAACTTTTAACCCTTATAATTTCCTAACAAAAAAAAATTTTGTTTCCAAAATTGTGCTGATGTAAAGTAGACATGTGGGAAATGTTATTTCTTAACTATTTTGTGTGACATATTTCTCTGTTTTAAGGTAATAAAAATTCAAAGTTTGAAAATTGCAAAATTTTCAAAATTTTTGCCATATTTGCGTTTTTTTCATAAATAAATGCAAGTTATATGGAAGAAATTTTACCACTATCATGAAGTACAATATGTCACGAGAAAACAATCTCAGAATCGCGAAGATCCGTTGAAGCGTTCCAGAGTTATAACCTCATAAAGAGACAGTGGTCAGAATTGTAAAAATTGGCCCGGTCATTAACGTGCAAACCACCCTTGGGGGTGAAGGGGTTAAGATCCATAACGTGTTCCACAAGTCCTTGTTGAAGAGGTTTGTTGAGCCAGTGGTTCCTGCTGCTGTGCCTCCTGACCCTGTTTTGGTTGAGGGCAATCTGGAGTATGTGGTTGAGAAAATATTAGATTCTCGTTTTTCTAGATGGAAACTCCAGTATTTGGTTAAGTGGAGAGGTTATGGTCAGGAAGACAATTCTTGGGTGTTTGCTTCGGACATCCATGCTAGGAGGCTTATCCGTGCGTATCATAGAACTCATCCTGACCGACCTGGTTGCTCAAGTGAGGGTTCGGTGACCCCTCCTCAAGGGGGGTACTGTTGTGAATGGGCTTGAGATGAGTTCTGAGCAGAGGATCCCTCTGGTGGTTACAAGCGGTGCTGGTCTGTCCAGTGGAGATTGTGAGGATTGGGAGTCAGGTGTTACTGACTGGTCTTATATAAGGGAGTCACCTTCCCATCAGGGTTGCCGGTGATCAATTGTTCTGGTCTCAATCCTTGAATCCTGTTTCCCTTGTAGCCTGCTGTGTCGTGTCTGCATCTCCTGCTATCAGATAAGACATTTTCTTCTTTTTGTTTTTGTGCTTGATTTTTGCATTTTGTCCTGCACTTCTGTGGGGGCCTTCAGGGTCCCCTCTGGGGGCTTTTGCCCTCTCAGTTTAGTTCAGCCACTGATGTTTGTACTTTTGCTTTTTACAGTTTTTTCAGTGGCTGCTGTTTTGATTTTGTTACACCAGAGAGCTAATTTAGGTGGTAGAGGTCGTGTGATCTCAGGTGTTTTTGAAATTAGTAGAGTTGGTGCTTTTCAGGGTTTTCTGGGATTGCAGTAAGTACCCTTCCTATCCTTTTCTATTTAGTTAGTTTGGGCCCCAGCGTTTGCTCATACTATTTTCTGTCTGTGTCAGTATTTCTTCTTGTCTAACCGCCATTACATGTTTGGGGGCTTTCTATTATCTTTGGGGTTCTGCTCCGGGGCAGATAGCTTTCCTATTTCTATCTTTAGGTGTAGTTAGTTTCTCAGGCTGTGACGAGGCGTCTAGGACCAACGTAGGAACGCTCCATGGCTGCCTCTAGTTGTGGTGGTTAGTCAGGGTACTGCAATCTCATAGATTCCAACTGCTCTGGTGTATTGCCTTTTTACCTGCACTTCTCAGTTACCGAAACATGACAGGCGTCCTTCAGAAAAGCCGGCAATTCAGTGCGGTATACTTTAAAATCACACTAACAGGTTTAATAAAGAATGTAAAGGATATATACACATAGAATATATATATATATATATATATATATATATACACACATGTCATTGAGACAAATATATATATTTATAGTTTATACTGTTATGATTTGGTAGCTGAAGAGAGCAGGCAAAAAAGGCAATACACCAGAGAGGTTGGAATCTACTGGATTGCAGTACCCTGACTAACCACCGCAACTAAAGGCAGCCGTGGAGCGTACCTACGTTGGTCCTAGACGCCTCGTCACAGCCTGAGAAGCTAATTACACCTAAAGATAGAAGAGGAAAACTATCTGCCCCGGAGCAGATCCCCAAAGAACATAGGAAGCCCCCAAACATTTAATGGCGGTTAGACAAGAGGAAACACAGACACAGACAGAAAATAGTATGAGCAAACATTGGGGCCCAATCTTCCTAGAAAGAAAAGGATAGGAAGGACACTTACTGCAATCCAAAAAACCCTAAAAAAAATGCCAACTCACTAATTGCAAAAACACCTGAGATCACACGACCTCTACCACCTAAATTAGTTCTCTGGTGTAACAAAAACTAAGCAGCAGCCACTGAAAAAACTGGAAAAGGCAAATGAACAAATAACAGTGGCTCAGATAAACTGAGAGGAGCACAAGTCCCCGGAGGGGACCTGGCTGACCTCCACAGAAGTGCAGGACAAAATGCAAAAAGCAAGCACAAAAATAAAAGCAGAAAATATCTTATCTGTTAGCAGAAGATGCAGGCAAGACACAGCAAACTTCCAAGTGAACCAGGAACCAAAGTTGAGACAAGAACAATTGATCACCGGCAACCCTGATGGGAGGGAACCTCACTTATATAAGACCAGTCTGTAACACCTGATTGCCAATCTTCACAATCTTCATTGAATAGTTCAGTATTGTTTGTAACCACCAGAGGGAGCTTCTGCTCAGAATTCATTTCTAACACATTCAAAACAGTACCCCCCCCTTGAGGAGGGGTCACCGAACCCTCATTTGGGCAACCAGGTCGGTCAGGATGAGCTCTGTGATACGCACGGATCAGTCTCCTAGCATGGATGTCCGAAGCAAACACCCAAGAATTGTCCTCCTGACCATAACCTCTCCACTTAACCAAATACTGGAGTTTCCGTCTAGAAAAACGAGAATCCAATATTTTCTCAACCACATACTCCAGATTGCCCTCAACCAAAACAGGGTCAGGAGGCGCAGCCATAGGAACCACTGGCTCGACAAACCTCTTCAATAAGGACTTGTGGAACACGTTATGGATCTTAAATGTCCCTGGAAGAAGTAAAACGAAAGGAAACAGGATTAAGAATCTCCATGATCTTATAAGGTCCAATGAACCTAGGCTTAAACTTAGGAGATGCAACTCTCATAGGGATATTTCTTGAGGACAACCAGACCAAGTTCCAAACTTAAAACCGAGGACCATCAGTCCTATGCCGGTTGGCAAACCACTGGGCCCTCTCCTGAGAGAGGGACAACCTCTCCACTACCTGGTCCCAAATCTGCTGCATACGCTCCACAACAGAGTCAACACCTGGACAGACAGAAGCCTCCGTCTGTCCCGAAGAAAATCGAGGGTGAAACCCAAAATTGCAGAAAAATGGAGACATCAAAGTGGCAGAGCTAGCCCTATTATTAAGAGCAAACTCAGCCAAAGGCAAAAAAGAGACCCAGTCATCCTGATCAGCAGACTCAAAGCATCTCAGATAAGTCTCCAATGTCTGGTTTGTTCTCTCAGTTTGTCCATTGGTCTGAGGATGAAAAGCCGAGGAGAAAGACAATTGAACACCAAGTTTAGAACAAAAAGTCCTCCAAAATCTGGAAACAAACTGGACTCCTCTGTCAGACACAATGTTCCCAGGAATGCCGTGTAACCGAACCACGTGCTGAAGGAACAAAGACACCAATTCGGAGGAGGAAGGCAACTTGGGTAATGGCACAAGATGTATCATTTGGAAAACCTATCACAAATCACCCAGATAACGGTCATTCTCTGAGAAACAGGGAGGTCGGAAATGAAATCCATAGAGATATGGGTCCATGGTCTCTTGGGCACAGGCAATGGCATCAACAAACCACTAGAGCGAGAGCAAGGCTTGGAGCGAGAGCAAGTCCCACAGGACTGCACAAATTCCCTGACGTCACGAGACAAAGTAGGCCACCAAAAGGACCGACTAACCAAGTCTCTGGTACCAAAAATTCCGGGATGACCGGCCAACGCGGAACAATGAATCTCAGACATCACACTCTTTTTCCACCGGTCTGGGACAAACAATTTCCCAATAGGGCAGCGCTCTGGTTTATCCTCCTGACACCCTTCCAGAGCCAGTCTCAAATTGGGCGAGATGGCGGAAAGAACTACACCCTCTTTCAAAATAACAGCAGGATCAGATAACTCAGGAGAGTCCGCAAGGAAACTCCTCGAGAGGGCATCCGCTTTAACATTCTTAGTGCCAGGAAGAAAGGAAACCACAAAATTAAAACGTGTGAAAAACAAGGCCCACCTGGCCTGTCTAGGATTAAGTCGCTTGGCTGATTCCAGATAAACCAGATTCTTATGGTCCGTGAGGACCACCACCTGATGTTTGGCTCCCTCCAGCCAATGTCTCCACTCTTCAAAAGCCCACTTCATGGCCAATAACTCCCGATTACCCACGTCATAATTACGTTCAGTTGGAGAAAATTTTCGAGAGAAAAAGGCACAAGGGTTACTTTTAGAGGTCTCTGGATCTCTTTGGGACAAAACGGCACCTGCCCCAATTTCAGAGGCATCAACCTCCACCTGAAATGGCAGAGAAACATCAGGCTGCCGTAGAACAGGAGCAGAAGTGAATCTCTGCTTAAGTTCCTGAAATGCAGAGACTGCCTCAGGAGGCCAATTCACCACATCAGAACCCTTTTTGGTCAAATCAGTCAATGGTTTAACAATAACAGAGAAATTACCAATAAATTTACGATAAAAATTGGCAAAACCCAAGAATCTCTGAAGAGCCTTTAATGAAGTAGGTTGGACCCAATCACAGATGGCCTGAACCTTCACCGGGTCCATTTCAATAACAGATGGGGACAAAATGAATCCCAGAAATGAGATCCTCTGTACGCCAAAAAGACACTTTGATTCCTTCACATACAGAGCATTCTCTCTCAAAATCTGGAACACAGTCCGAACATGTTTCACATGAGAGTGTCGAGGTCGTAACGACAAACCACTCGTCCTTCAGTCACTCCAAATTAGATTATGAGCATGTGGTACCAGTATAAGAAAGAGTCAGACAAAGTTTTCTGGTTCAATCTCAGTGCATGCTCGAGAGGCTACTATCATGCAACTATTCCAGCAAATACTGTTCTTTATTTCTGCAAGCATGAGATTACATACACAGGATGTCAGGGTGGAGTAAAGGGTGGATGGGGGCTTGGTAAACTGTATACGTCTAGCATCTGGCCATCTCTGATTGGTTCCAATGTTCCATAGGTCTTGTATCCAGGCAGACTGTGGTGATGTAATCCTAGCTCATGCAGCGTTTCCTGTAGTCTAGTTTCATTTTCTGAGAATCGATACTGCTTTTCTTGTATATCACATGGTTTCTCAGTTCCCCAAAGGTGGGGGGCAGACATCAGTGCATTTCTCGGAGACAGGCACTAGCTAATATTAACATCATCTTAGAATAAGTTTGTTTCTGATGCAGTACTCATCAAGGAAAACTTTGTGTTTATCAAAGCAGTTTATCAAAGCACATACAAGCATATAAATATAGAGGTAGAAAAATATATTTTACCTTGACAATCCCCCCTAAACACTAAGTTTTCCCTTGACTGCCTTTGAGACTGTCCATGTGTGGGAGAGGGGATATGGATTTCTTCACTCAGTCATTTTAGAAGCTATCCCCTTATGGGATGCCCCCAAACAACCAAGTCCCTACTCTGACATACACATGGAGTTCTCCCATCTATCCCTAAACTAAATCTCTCATTTCCATCTGTATTTTGTCATAGGGGTTTTATCAGGTTTATCCTGCGGGGTATATTTCTCCATATCACCCTTATCAGTGTCATCATATAGCAGGGACACAACTTCCTGATGAAGGAAAGTACCTGAGGAGGCGGTTGCATTGGTCACAGCTTTCCTGTACAAGGGTATCACACAACATAGAATTATCAATCCTAACACCAAAAGCCCTGCTACCACTAGACAGGCTTGTTGGAAAAATCCTTTGAGTCCTCCAAGCCACCCTGAAAAGAAAGAGGTATCTACTCCTGCATTGGCCTTTACTTCCTGAGCCAGATTTTTAATCTTTGTAAGGGCCACTATAGTTTTACCGTTGACTCCAGAATTCTGAGGAATATAAGTACAACATTCTTCCCCTATCATCCCACAGACTCCACCTTTTTCGGCTAGGATCATATCAATGGCCAGTCTATTTTGAAGAGTCATTCTTGTGTTGGGGCCCAGTTCCTCAACTATACCCTGGAAAGCATCTTGACTAAAATTGATAAATCTTTGCTCGGTGTAGTATACATAATTTATCCAATCTACATTGTAATTGATCTGTATAGTTGGGATGAGAGAACGGAAACCCGCCAGGATCTGATTCTGAGCTTTGTATTCGTCTGGGACCCCCCTAGGAACCCCTATAGAGTCTATGTAAACTTTGGGATCTTCAGTATAACCAGTGTGCAGCTGACCTAGGCTCCTTCTCTTCCTGGATATCAGTGGAGCTATATTCTCGGATCCAGACTCTTTCTCACGTGTCTTTTAATGACTACCCAGTCTCCAGGCTGCAGGCTGTGACTCCCAGGATCCTGGTTCGGATCTGGAAGAGAACTGAAGACATTATCATGTACTTTCTTGAGCCTTTTATGCAAATCCCTTACATATGAGCTTAATACATGATTACTCATTTCCAGTGCTTGGGAAAAGAAACATCCTAAACTAGGCACTTTGCCAAATAGTACTTCATACGGAGAAAGTCCAGTTTTTCTATTTGGAGTGTACCTTACTGAGTATAGGGCTAATGGTAAACATTCAGGCCAAGATTTCCCTGTTTCAGCCATGGCCTTTTGGATTTTTAACTTCAATGTCCCATTTAGTCCTTCTACTTTTCCACTGCTTTGTGGATTATATGGGGTGTGGAAAGCTTGTTGAATTCCCTGAGCTGTCAAAACTTCATTCATTATTTCACCTGTGAAATGTGTACCTCTGTCACTTTCGATCACCTCTGGTACTCCATACCTGCACACCACCTCCGCAAGCAGCTTCTTTGCGGTTGCCGCAGCCATAGCCTTGGCAATCGGGAAAGCCTCCGGCCAACCTGAGAATAAATCAAAACACACCAACCCATACTCCCATGACCCTGATTTTGGCAGCTGAATATAATCAATCTGCAGTCTCTGGAAAGGATAGAAGGGCCAAGAGGCGTGTTTGGGTGGTGTCTTGACTACCCTTCCCTGATTATGTGTAGCACATACTATGCATCCCTGGATCAAACCTTCTATACAGGTGGAAAAGCCTGGTGCCACCCAATGCTTCTGCATCACACTCATCACAGCAGTTTTGGACTGGTGGGTTGGCCCATGTAACATCTGGGCGACCGCAGGGTACAACGCCCTTGGAAGGCATCGACGCATCCCTCTTCCCCATACCCCATTTGCTTCATTCAGACATGCACCTTCTTTTTTCCACTTTTCTACTTCCTCCTGGCGCACCTGAGCCTGCATCTGGGATAAGGCATCCTCCGACACAAAGGGATTTTTGGGAGCGCTTACCTGATGCATCGTTACCCCTTGGAGTGGTCTACTGGCTGCTGTTTTTGCTGCTGCATCCGCCATTGCGTTTCCTTTACTCACCTGATCAGTGCATCTGGTATGTGCTTTAACTTTTATGACAGCTACTTCTTTTGGTAATTGTAATGCATCAATTAACTGCTGGACTGCATCAGCATTTTTAATGGGATGTCCTGCTGCCGTCAGGAATCCTCTAGACTTCCAAATTGGACCAAAATCATGAGCTATACCGAATGCGTATCTAGAATCTGTGTAGATGTTAACAATTCTACCTTCAACTATCTTACAGGCCTCGGTCAGAGCCTTAAATTCAGCCTCCTGGGCCTACTGATGTGGGAGCATTGGTTCTGTTTTGATTACTGCATTCAGGGAGACGATGGCATACCTGGTGTGGAAGGTACCTGAGTCATCTTGGTGGCGAGATCCATCTACAAAAGATTCAAAATCAACATTAAGTCTTTCAGTTTCAAACACTGTGGGTAGGCCTGTTGTTTCCTGTGCCATAAGCTGAACACAATCATAAGGAATCTCCTCTCTTGGATCTTCTTTGTACAATACCGTACCTGACCTCCCCCCTAGATCCGAGAGAGGCAACAATGTGGCAGGATTAAGTGTGGTACATCTCTGCAAAGAAACATTTGGAGGCATTAAAAGTGCACATTGCAATCGAAGGTGACGTGCAGCTGAAAGGTGTGCCGGTTGCACCTGGTTCAGTATGGTGTATACATCATGAGGTGTAAGTACTGTCAGTGGATGATCAAGCACGATGTCTGACGATTTGTGGAGCAATAGTCCTACAGCATGTACTGCCCGTACACAGGACGGGGCACCTCTAGCCACTGCATCTAGTCTTCCACTGAAATAGGCTACTGGCCTTTGATTATCACCATGCAATTGAGTCAATACTCCTGCCGCGCGTCCCTGCTGTTCATGGAGATACAGGGTGAATGGTAGTTCATAGTTGAGGGTTCCTAGCGCTGGAGCTGCCACAATCCTGTTTTTGAGGGAATAAAAACAGTCTATACCTTCAGGAGTTAGTTTAAAAAGCACAATGGTGATACAGTCATAGAGAGGCTGCATGAGGATTGACACAGCATGTATCCACTGTCTGCAGTAGGAAATCAGTCTAAGAAATATCCTAAGAGCGGCAACATTAACAGGAATAGGAAAATTCTGTACAGCTTCTTTGCGAGCGCTGGTCAGATGTCAAGCCCCCCGGTGTAATGCAATGTCCCAAAAAGATAACTGAAGATTTACAAAATTGCAGTTTATCCTTTGACGCTTTACAACCAGCTTGGTACAGAAACAACATGAGTAATATTGTTGCAATACGACACTATTTCCTGGAGGGGGCACAAATCAGTAAGTCATCAACATATTATAAAAATAACATTGGCAAAATCAATAACTGTAAACCAAGCAGCATCCTGAGATATCTGGAACAAAAGTGTATATATATATATATATATATATATATATATATATATTGTACCAGCCAATACATAGAGGGTTAAATCCGGTAGCCGAAGGGGAAGCTGAAGTTGGAATTTTTACTGTCAAGGCTACTGATAAGGAACCTAGCCGCAGAGATGCCGAAGGTGGGGGCTAGGTTTTAACTAAAACACCCTTGTTACCAGTTTCTGCAATCTCTCCTGAAATGTCCTGGTCTCCTGCACCCGTGGCACACGTCTCCCCTCCCTGTTGTTTGCAGGACGAGCACCCACAGCATGTATCCTTGCTCCTCTCTTTGCCTGCACTGAATCATGTTGTACCCCTTGTGCTATTCTGGCTAGATCCTCTGCTTTAACTGATCTCCAATCTGGTCTACTTACTTTCAGCTTTTCTTTGTCACTTCCTTTTTTTTTTTTTTTTTTAACCCATTCATGTATGCACTTGCTAGAACCCTCTCACTAGTCTTGTTTTCTGGGACAAAACCCATTTCTACCCAAGCTTTTCTTAGAGCCCAGAAATAATCTTTTGGCTCTTCTTCCTTTCCCTGAACTAGTGTAATTTCCTTTCTCTGCCTGTCTATCCTTACATGCTTTTTTTTTTTTTTTTCAACACTTCTGTAAACATACCCCCTGCTTCTGCGTCATTGACTTCTGCATTATCAGGTCCGTTCCTACCAACATAACACATGTATGTCTCATCTATCAGTCTATCGTATCTAGCTTCAACTACCAATTTTCCTTCTTCTGTATTCCATCCCACATCTGACCAATAATAACAGTTTTCATTCCCTGGGTGGGTGACACAGAGATAAGATGTCCCTTTCCCCCAAGTCTGGTGCGCTGATCCCTTGAAATCATTTCTATCACAGTTGAATATTTGACAGAAATCGAACTTAAAGATAACCACAGGGGTTATAGTATTAACCCAGAAGTTAACCCCAAAGGTGGGCATGCTGGCACTACTGGAGATCAGGATGCAGCCCAAAAGGATATGTATATCAGAAACTTCATGACTGCTGACTAATCTTGTCCTTCTTGCAGTGGGAGGCGTGAATCCAGGTGCTCTTGCCCTCGAGCTTCAGGGCAGTAGGGGTGGTCAGGACCACAGTGTAGAGACCCTCAAATCTGGGCTGGAGACAGTCTCTTCTCACAAACTTTTTCACGTACACAAGGTCACCAGGCGAGAAGTTGTGCACCGTGTCATCTGTGGATTCTGGGAGAGAAGCAGACTGTAACGAATGGAAGCGGAGGCAGATGTGGTGAAGTTCACATTCGTTTTTATTTTTTAATGTGGAACCTCGAGACCGCGGTCCGGGGGGCTCCGAAGGGGGCGTAACTAGTGAGCCCCGGGTACCCGTAGTAAGGCCCCTCGAACAGGACCAGAATGGAATACCCGGAGGACACAGGTGCTACCTCCAGTTAGACCCCGGACACGTGGCAGCTGTCCCAGAGGGACCAAAAGGGTAACAGGTATTTACAGAGTCCATGGAGGGTTCTTGACGGAGAAGGGTAAGGTCCTGGTCCAGAACGGATGGTAGTAGGCTGGCTCCAGTGACCTTGTCACGGTCCACGGGTACGGATGGCTGATGGCGGAATGGGATGACACTTGCGCCAGTAATAGCCGAGATTGTCCAGGTTAGCCAGATACGGGTTAGCAATGATCTGAGGAGACAAACAGTATCAGCGAAGCACAGAGACTGCAGACGCAGCGCAGACAGATCAGGAACAGAACCGGATGTAGCAATGATAGAACACGTTGCTCCGGCACTCCCCTAATGGTGGAGTGACCAGATATAGTACTGAGTGCGCAGCCATTGGTTAGTTAGCAATTTCAAAAGATGCACGCTGCCCCTTTAAGAGAGGCGGTGGGCGCGGCCTCGCATCCTAAGCAGACTGTCTGGAGGCCTGCCAGCAGCGTGCCAGGAAGTGGAGGAGGACACAGGACGCCGGGGAACAGATGGGACAGGAGACCCCAGCCCACGCACAGACTGCCGCAGAGGGACAGCCCGAGGAACAGGTGAGTGAGCAGAACGGAGTGCAGGGCCAGCGCTGGGACCGGGTGTAACACAGACACTGTAGAGTGGGTGTTAGTTAACTCTTTAGACAAAGCAATCACAAATTTTACCACTTTATTATTAATTTCAAATAGCTCCTGGTGCCTAATTTCTTCTATCTTGGGAGGGGCACCCACTGAGAACAGAGGTAGTGCAGTAGCTTCCGGATTAGGAACAGAGGCAGGGGCTGAAGGACCGAGCCCTGGGACAGGGGCCTCAGCGACGGGGACTAAAACCTTTTCCGGTTGTCCGGGTGGTTGGTAGTAGGTGCCGGAAGGCGTCAGGAGGGGATATAGGCCTGACTGGGTGGTTCTGGGTGTCCCAAGATGGCCGCTGGGTGTCCCAAGATGGCTGCTAGGGGAAGTGGGAAGGGCGTTGTCTGGGGGCGTCCCACTATTGGGTATGGAAGGGGCATTGGGCTGGGCATTACACCAGGGGCGACCCGCCCCACAGACAGGCAGGTCTCCGCCCAGGGCGGATTCTGTTCACCACATGCACGACAAGTCCAACCTCCCTTTGTTCTGAGATCAGTGCCATTATAGGGCGGTGCCTGGGGACTTGGCACAGTGACAGACATGAGGGGTGCAGCAGCCATTTTAGTTACATCAACAAGATCACATGCAGAGCATTTCACATATCCGAACAATGGCTCAGCACCTTCTGATCCTCCTGCACCATCTACTTCCTTCCAGCCCTCAACTTTCAAATCATTTGCTACTCTGAGATGTGCCTGAGCCTGATGCAGGAGTCCCTCATCACATAACTTTCCTTTCTTCTGTCCTACATAATCTTTTCCACACTGAAGGCTGGAGTCTCCTTGTACTAGGCAGACCCATCATCCTATACAAACTCCTCACATTTTTAACAGCCTTCTTGCCATCCCGTGACTGAACAAGCTCACAGACCCCCACAGCACCACCCTCTAACTTATGAGGTCTCTCAGATCTAAACATACGCATCATGATTTAACAGAGTGCAATGATCTGTCGCGACTCAGACCACCGGCGTCACTTGCAGGTCACCACCCGTCAATACAGAGTCCCCGCTCTATATACTGACAAGACAAAGAGCCCTACTCAATCTGTCCCTTCCCTAACTGTGGATGGTGACTTTACAGCACAGTTCGCCGTGACACTCTACACAGTACAGAGTCCCCGCTCCATGCACTGACACTGGGGCTTCTCCTAATGAGGCTCCCCGTGTTAGACAAAGAGCCCCTGCTCAATTTGTCACTTACAAGACAGAGAATCCTAATCAATCTGTCACTAACTTGGTAGACAAAGAGCCCTCCTCAATTTGTCACTTATAAGACAGAGAATCTGTAACGCTGGTATTCTGTACTTTGTTTTCCAGCGTTACTCTGCATGTCTTTTGCATTAACCCTTTTGCTCCTTTCCCCCTAACCAGCTGGGATACTGTTGTCTGTCACCTGTATGGATGCTGCTCAGTTCCCGGCTCTGATGCGTACCCGTACTTGCGTGAGTGGCTCCGCTGCTTTGCATGACCGCCCGCATGTGCGGTTCTTGACCTGCTGTAAAAGCCGTCCGTAGCTTGCAAAGTCCTCTGCAGTGGTGCATGACTTACTACGTGTGTGGCAGCAGCCATTGTTGGGTTCCCTCTGTGTTGAGCTGTCTGGCTCTGCATAGGGGGCGCGGCCCACACCTGTCCTGCTTTTATGTGGATTGGGTGTTTACTAGAATTACTGCTCCAGCCTATCGCTGTGAAGCAGCTCATATATAAAGTTCCCCAGCCCTAGTGGGCGTTGCCGGAGCTTCACATGGAATCCACATTGAATCCCTGAACCTAGCTGTATGTGGTTGTGTGTTCAGCTCCTGCTCTGAATTTGATCAGCTCTGGAGAGCTGATTCCCTGTTCCTGCTGTGTCTTGTTCCCTGATCCTGGATCTACCCGGTACCTGAATGTCTGAACTGTGTCTTGTGTTTCCGCCTATGCTGGGGGCTGATTACCCAGATCGCCGTTCCTGGAGGCTGTATATCCAGGCCTGTTCCTGATGTGTCTAATTACCTGAATCCCTGATCCTGGATCTACCCGGTACCTGAATGTCTGAACTGTGTCTTGTGTTTCCGCCTATGCTGGGGGCTGATTACCCAGATCGCCGTTCCTGGAGGCTGTATATCCAGGCCTGTTCCTGCTGTGTCTAATTACCTGAACCCCTGATCCTGGATCGCACCCTGTACCTGAATGTCTGAACTGTGTCTTGTGTTTCTGCTTATGCTGGGGGCTGATTACCCAGATCGCCGTTCCTGGAGGCTGTATATCCAGGCCTGTTCCTGCTGTGTCTAATTACCTGAACCCCTGATCCTGGATCGCATCCTGTACCTGAATGTCTGAACTGTGTCTTGTGTTTCCGCCTATGCTGGGGGCTGATTACCCAGATCGCCGTTCCTGGAGGCTGTATATCCAGGCCTGTTCCTGCTGTGTCTAATTACCTGAACCCCTGATCTTGGATCGCATCCTGTACCTGACTGTCTGAACTGTGTCCTCTGTGTTATGTTCCCGGAATCCTGCTGTGTCCAGAACCCTGTGCCAGTGACTGTGAATCCTTGCTATATAACCGAGTTCTCTTGGAAGGAGGAGTCCGGTGTGTGCTGAGTTTCTGTTACTCTGTGCTCAGCTTCTGTGCAATCCCCGGCCAGCGCCCGTTGAGCTTGGCGGGGCTTGCACAGACCGCTGGGGTTCCTTTTCAGGTCGCTGCCAGATGTCCGGACTTTCCTGAGCCATGGCCTGATGTCGAGTCGACGACCACTGATGTCCGGATTTTTCCGATGTGATCCTGCGATGCCAGATGTCCAGCTGGATCTTCAGATGTGATCCTATGCCGTGACTGCCGATGTCGAGACCACTTCCAGATGTCCGGATCCTATCCTCCCTGCCTGATGTCCGGGTCCTGCCGATTGTTGCCAGATGTCCGGGTCCTGCCGATTGTTGCCAGATGTCCGGAGCCTGCTGATCGGTGCCAGATGTCCGGAGTCCGATTGTGTCCTGTGTTCCTGTGATTCAATCCATGTTCCTGTCCGTGTTCCTGACTCCCTGAGACCCAATCCATGTTCCTGATGTTCCAGTCCGTGTTCCTGACTCCCTGAGATCCAATCCATGTTCCTGTCTGTGTTCCTGACTCCCTGAGATCCAATCCGTGTTCCTGATGTTCCTGTCCGTGTCCTCCCTGATGACCACTGCCTGATATCCGATGTCCGATGACCACTTCCAGATGTCCGGATCCTATCCATCTCTACCTGATGTCCGGAGTCTGCCGATCGGTGCCAGATGTCCGGAGTCCGATGCCTGTGTTCCAGTCCGTGTTCCTGTCGTGTTCCTGACTCCCTGAGATCCATCGGTTCCTGATTCCTGACTGTTTTCCGAGTCCGTCGGCGTTGGCTGCGGTTCCTCCTTGGTCTACCCTGTGATGACGTCTGTCCTGGGTCGGTGTCTGATGTTCTCCTGCTGAGCCTGTGCTACGCCTGAGGCCTGAGAGAGAGGCCGTCCTAGTATGCCCGTGCCAGATGACCCTGGACTTCATCAACCCGTGATACCCCGCCATCGTCTGACGTTCGTCCTGGGCCGGTGTCTGATGTTCTCCTGCTGAGCCTGTGCTACGCCCGAGGCCTGAGAGTGAGGCCATACTAGTATGCCCGTGCCAGATGATCCTGGACTACATCTACCCGTGATGACCCCGCCATCGTCTGAAGTCTGTCTGAGGTCGGTGTCTGATGTTCTCCTGCTGAGCCTGTGCTACGCCTAAGGCCTGAGAGAGAGGCCGTCCAAGTATGCCCGTGCCAGATAACCCTGGACTGCATCTACCCGTGATGTCCTCCAGCACTCGTCTGTGATCCAGAGTCGTGTACCCTTCTCTGATGTGCGGAATCGGGAGCCCGGTCTTATGTTCTGTTTATGTACTGTGTTTTCTTTGAGTAAACTTTATGTTTCTTCTTACCTGAAGTTGTGCGGTGTTGTCTAGTCCTGCAGGTCGCCATCTTGCCCACATGCTCAGCTGCCACGGATCCCGGTCGCTGCCCTTCCCTAGTCCGGGCAGGCCCGGGTCTCCCTCCGTGGTCCAGTGGGTCCACATTCTCTTATCATCTGGGACCCATGCCTCACGTCGTCGTGGACAGGCGGCGTGGGCATTGGCTAGCTAGGCAAGCTATGCCATGTCCTGACGCCCCACAGCCGTGGGAAGCGCCACAGAATCCTAATCAATCTGTCATTAACTTGGTAGACAAAGAGCCCTCCTCAATTTGTCACTTATAAGACAGAGAATCCTAATCAATCTGTCACTAACTAGACTATCATGTGCGTCTTTTACCCCACTCAACACTTCAAAAATCTAAAATTTGTCCCAACTTTTATTCTAACAGTCACGGGAGACAACGATCTACATAAAGGTACAGTGACCGGAGGAGGAGGAGAAAAGTGGTGTTGACACGAGCACGCGCAGACATGCGTCGTCACTCGGTCTCAATTGCTGGTTCGAAGCGTGGCATGGGATCGCCTTCGGTCTCACCACTCAACCGGCCACCCACCCAGACCCAAATAGACAATACAGCAACGCCAACAATGACTGACACACAGGCAAGTGGGACGCATATAAAGTATATGATCCCAACTTACCGTGTTCAATGGAGGCTGCAGTCCTCGCACTCAGTCACCGCGGGCACCACCACAAAGTCCTCAGGACGGGTCCGGACGGGCGGCGATCCACTGCCCCACGTTGTTATGCGCCAATTGTCGGGGTCGTAACGACAAACCACTCGTCCTTCAGTCACTCCAAATTAGATTATGAGCATGTGGTACCAGTATAAGAAAGAGTCAGACAGTTTTCTGGTTCAATCTCAGTGCATGCTCAGAGGCTACTATCACGCAACTATTCCAGCAAATACTGTTCTTTATTTCTGCAAGCATGAGATTACATACACAGGATGTCAGGGTGGAGTAAAGGGTGGATGGGGGCTTGGTAAACTGTATACGTCTAGCATCTGGCCATCTCTGATTGGTTCCACTGTTCCATAGGTCTTGTATCCAGGCAGACTGTGGTGATGTAATCCTAGCTCATGCAGCGTTTCCTGTAGTCTAGTTTCATTTTCTGAGAATCGATACTCTTTTCTTGTATATCACATGGTTTCTCAGTTCCCCAAAGGTGGGGGGCAGACATCAGTGCATTTCTCGGAGACAGGCACTAGCTAATACTAACATCATCTTAGAATAAGTTTGTTTCTGATGCAATACTCATCAAGGAAAACTTTGTGTTTATCAAAGCAGTTTATCAAAGCACATATAAGCATATAAATATAGAGGTAGAAAAATATATTTTACCTTGACAAGAGTCCCAGTCATTGGGAAAAAATCAAGATATCATCCAAATAAACAATCAGAAATTTATCCACAAAATCCCTGAAAATGTCATTCATGAAGGACTGGAAGACGGAAGGAGCATTAGTAAGCCCAAAGGGCATCACTAGGTACTCAAAATGCCCCTCTGGGGTATTAAATGCCATCTTCCATTCATCCCCGTGCTTAATGCGAATAAGGTTATACGCCCCCCTGAGGTCAAGCTTGGTAAACAAGTAGCACTTTTCACCCTGGAAAACAGGTCAGAAATCAAGGGTAACGGATATTGATATTTCACAGTGATATTGTTCAAGAGACGATAATCAATACACGCCTTAATGAACCATTCTTTTTGGCCACAAAGAAAAAACCGGCACCCAAGGGTGAAGAGGATGGTCTGATATGACCCTTCTCCAATGACTCCTTGATATAAGACCGCATAGCGTCATGTTCAGGTACAGACAAGTTAAAAAGGCGACCTTTAGGGAATTTACTACCAGGCACTAATTCAATAGCGCAGTCATAGCTCCTATGGGGGGGCAAGGATGCAATTTACTTTCGCTAAACACATCAGAAAAATCAGTCAAAAAGTCAGGAACATCCTGAGCCTGGGGAGAGGCAGAAAAAACAGGAGTGTTGGCATTAACACATTGGCAGCCCCAACTGGTTACAGACACAGATTTCCAATCCAAAACAGGATTATGACACTGTAACCAAGGGAAACCCAGTACAATAATGTCATGCAGATTATACAGCACCAAAAATTTGCAACTCTCCTGATGATCAGGTTCAACCCTCATTATCACCTGAGTAGAGAACTGGGGTTTATTCTCAGCCAAAGGGGTAGAATCAATCCCCAGTAGGGGAATAGACTTCCGTAGGGGTATCAAGGGAAACCCACAACGTTTAGCAAAATCAAAATCCATCAGGTTAATAGCTGCTCCCGAATCAACAAAAGCCTGAGCAGAAAATGTGGACAGGGAGCAAATCAGGGTAACAGTCAACAGAAATTTAGTCTGAACACTACCCAAGACAACTGAGCGTGCAAAACGTCTTCCCCGCTTAGGGCAGACTGAAATAGCATGAGAGGCGTCACCACAGTAGAAACATAACCCATTGCGTTTTCGAAACTCATGACGCTGTGCCCCAGAAGCCACTCTATCACACTGCATGGGTTCAGAAGCTGGTTCACAAGGCAACACTATTCCACGCATACCTCTACGCTCACGCAAACGTCTGTCAATTTGAATCGCCAATGACATAGAATCATTGAGACCAGAGGGAGCAGGGAAACCCACCATAACATCTTTTACATTCTCTGACAGACCCTTCCGAAAAAGGGCTGCCAAAGCATCATCATTCCATTTGGTCAGGACTGCCCACCTTCGGAATCTCTGACAGTACAACTCAGCGTCCTCAAGCCCCTGATTTAATGCCAACAAGGATTTTTCAGCTTGATCAGTGACATTAGGTTCATCGTACAATAACCCCAGAGCCAGAAAAAATGCATCAACATTACTCAAAACAGGATCCCCAGGTGTCAGGGAAAAAGCCCAATTCTGAGGATCGCCGCGCAGGAGAGAGATGACAATTTGAACCTGCTGTGCTGCGTTCCCTGAGGACTTAGGTTTTAAGGCAAAAAACAACTTACAGTTATTTTTGAAATTCAGAAATTTAGCTCGATCCCCTAAAAAACAAATCTGGCATGGGGATCCTAGGTTCCACAACCGGCAACCCTGCAAGATAGGTAGCAATACTCCGAACTTCAGTGGCAAGCTGATCCACACGGCCAGACAACTGTGCAAACTCCATTGAGAAAAAAAAATCCTCAGCACCCAGAGAAAAAGAGGGAAAGAAAAAAAATATATATATCTCTGACAACTCTGACAACTTTTTTTTTTTTTTTTTACACTATCTTTCCCTTCTGTGAGTACCATATAATTTTCAGTTTGGCCGGTGATACTGTTATGATTTGGTAGCTGAGGAGAGCAGGCAAAAAAGGCAATACACCAGAGAGGTTGGAATCTACTGGATTGCAGTACCCTGACTAACCACCACAACTAAAGGCAGCCGTGGAGCGTACCTACGTTGGTCCTAGACGCCTCGTCACAGCCTGAGAAGCTAACTACACCTAAAGATAGAAAGAGGAAAACTATCTGCCCCGGAGCAGATCCCAAAGAACATAGGAAGCCCCCAAACATTTAATGGCGGTTAGACAAGAGGAAACACAGACACAGACAGAAAATAGTATGAGCAAACGTTGGGGCCCAATCTTCCTAGAAAGAAAAGGATAGGAAGGACACTTACTGCAATCCAAAAAACCCTAAAAAAATACCAACTCACTAATTGCAAAAACACCTGAGATCACACGACCTCTACCACCTAAATTAGTTCTCTGGTGTAACAAAAACTAAGCAGCAGCCACTGAAAAAACTGGAAAAGGCAAATGAACAAATAACAGTGGCTCAGATAAACTGAGAGGAGCACAAGTCCCCAGAGGGGCCTGGCTGACCTCCACAAAAGTGCAGGACAAAATGCAAAAAGCAAGCACAAAAATAAAAGCATAAAATATCTTATCTGTTAGCAGAAGATGCAGGCAAGACACAGCAAACTTCCAAGTGAACCAGGAACCAAAGTTGAGACAAGAACAATTGATCACCGGCAACCCTGATGGGAGGGAACCTCCCTTATATAAGACCAGTCTGTAACACCTGATTGCCAATCTTCACAATCTTCACATTGAATAGTTCAGTATTGTTTGTAACCACCAGAGGGAGCTTCTGTTCAGAATTCATTTCTAACACATTCACAGCATTATACACTTCTACATAGCATAATAGCCGCTAATTCAATTGCCGACTTCTGTAAAATCATTACAGAACCCGACATGAAATGACACATGGTTTACATACAGTAAACCATTCCATTTCATGTAGTTTGATATATGGTTTTGATTAACAATTATATGAGCGTATGTGTGCAAAATTTCATACATGTAGGTGTTAATTTAATGTGTAAATTCGTTGGAAAAAAATGCGTGGGCTCCTGAGGTATTTTCTCCGCCAGACAGGGAAAGCCAGTGACTAAAGACAGATAATAATAGCCTAGGGAGGGACTATTGTTTTTGTGCCCCCCTGGCTACTAACATCTGGCCCCAGCCACCCCAGGAAAGGCACATCTATTATTAGAAGCGCCTTTTCTGGCACTTAGCCCGTCTATTCCCATTGCCTTTAGCGGTGGCTCATGGGTTAATGCCACCTTGCTATTGAAAGGTAACATTAACACCTTTCTGTCATCGGACGTACTATCCCGTCCATGTGACCTGGGACTTAATTCCCAGGGACGGGATAGTACGTCCAAGGCGATCAGCTGAGCTCCCGGGGGGAGCGCAGCTGATCACGGCTGGGTGTCAGCTGATTATCACAGCTGAAACCCGACACTATGTGCCAGGAGCGGTTGCTGACCGCTCCCGGCACATTAACCCCTGGCACACCGCGATCAAACATGATCACGGTGTACCAGGGGCACAGGGGTGCATCGCGCAGGGAGGGGGCTCCCTGCATGCTCCCCTGAGACCCTCAGAACAGCACAATGTGACCGCTGTGGTGTTAATATGATCACTGCACCCCCTAGATGAACTTAATGAGAGGTGTAGTTTGTATGATGGGGTCTCTTATGGAGGGTTCTGCTGTTCTGGCACCTCAGGGGCTCTGCCTATGTGACATGGCACCCTCAAACCAGTGCACCAAAATCTGCACTCTATTATGGTCTATTATATGTGATGGAAAACTACTTTTGAGGAACAGTGCGAAGCTCAGAAGGGAAGAACCTATTATCTCTCTGTAGGTTTCCTGTTACTAGGGGCGGATCCCCTCTCAGTGGGTGCTGTCGTGGCGAAGAAAATAAATAAATAGGCCTTTGTTTTGCGGTCGTCGTCATACCGTTAATAACGGCGATCGCAACACCGACCCGAATCATATACTCTGGGGTCTCTGCTACCCCCGGCAGCCGAGACCCCAGAGAAATTCCGACGCTGGAGGGCGCTATAACCTTAAATCTCAGCGCCATTAAAAAGCGGCAATGTGGTACAAGTACCCTTAACTGCCGCTGTGAAAATGCGTATCGGCGGTCGTTAAGAGGTTAAATTTTTAGTAACTCATCATTCTCCCCTGCTTGCACAGATCGCCGGCAGAGCAGGGGAGAATGATGAGAGCCGTGTTCAGCACCCGGCACCAGAGCTTACTGTAACACTTCTTCCCTGGCGCCCGTCCGTATGCCATAAACTTACGCCAAACGTCGTGAAAGGGTTAAACTTGTTAATGACTGATCTTTGAAGCACTTTTATAGAAAATCTTTGCACGAGAACTCTGATTCTGACAATCCATAAACATCTCTTTTTTCATTTGATTTTCAATGCACAGGCAAGTCTCAAGTACTACGGTAGATCTATATGAAAAAAGCAAATTGTAGTCTCCAAACCTTGCAGACAGCATGATATGTCACAGTTGAGCAGCTGCGTCCATGGCAGGCTCACTGATAAACTGAATGGAAAAAGGTTTACATCCAAGATAACCAAGGAAAAAAAAAAGCTGAAGAGAATGCACTAAAGGGTATGCCACACTAAGCGAGATCGCAAGTGAGATCGCTACTGCGTCACCATTTATGATGCAGTAGCGATCTCGTTAGCGACTTGTGTGACATGTAGCAGCGATGTGGCCCTGCTGAGATGTCGCTGATCGCTCATGAACGTTCTGAGCCGTTTTTTGGTCGTTGGTGTCCCGCTGGTGAGCCTGAATCGCTGAGTGTGACACCCTTTATGAACGACTCCACCAGCATCGCAGGTGGGACTAGGTTTTCCCAACGTCCGCAGAGGTCGTTATACAGATCGCTGATGAGATGTGTTTGGAATCACAGATCGCTGATGAGTTGTGTTTGGAATCTAACTAGCGATCACATAGCGATGGCACAAGCGATCTCGCCAGGTTAAGTCGTTGTCATGATCGCTAGTGTGATCGCTAAGTGTGGCAGTGCCTTAAGTCAGCCAAGTTTGTAGGAATGGCCCTTTTTATCATTTGTGGACTTTATTATTTAGGTATTAGGGAGCTGAATGGAATAATAGGCAACCAATACAGTTTTCCAAGCAACTAGTCAAAAGACATTTAGACCACCGATATGTACAGCAAGAACTAGCGTGGAGGTGTATCACTTGTCACTAACAATAGGCTTAAGTGTTGCCATTGTGAATCTAATGCTCTATTGGTGAAGTACCGAGATCCTGCACCTCTGGAGGAGACGCAATGTAGCCCTGCCAGAGATACTCTTCAGAACTCGAACACGTCGGTCATAAGGCTAGCTTATATCAACTTCTCCCCACCTTAACTTCCTCCTCTTCATCTTCTCCTTCCCAGCGATCCTTTGCCATCAATGGACCACCCTTTTGAGTAGGTTCTTCTGGTTCAAAGTCATCTGCCTCTGTGAACACACATACAAAAAAAAAAAAAAAAAGTTTATTAAAAG
Source organism: Oophaga sylvatica (assembly GCA_033576555.1). Lineage (NCBI taxonomy): Eukaryota > Metazoa > Chordata > Amphibia > Anura > Dendrobatidae > Oophaga > Oophaga sylvatica. The sequence continues at coordinate 84,104 of JARQOD010001183.1, forward strand.
AAACAGAAGATGACAACCTAGCCCTACGATTTCCAACCTATCATTGGTGAGAAGACAAAAAAATTCTTGTTGGCAAAAAAGTTTTTTAGGATTAGAATATGTAGTCCTACATGGTCATTAGGCCAGGACTTGCTGGTGTCAAAAAGCCATAATGATGGAATCTGAGGACTCTATAACAGATCTCAGCATGGATTACACTACATCAGTTCTCCAGTGCGATGCAAAGCGCCAACACATAGCTGTAATACCAGTCATACATTACAAGAGACGACTGAGAAACATGCAGACCACAACAAGTTTTTATCTTTACATGTATGGAAATCTCCAGAAAACAGTCACTGAGAACGTTTAGGAGAATCACCAATTTTGCAGTAAAGTGATATTTCAGCAATGACTTTTGCATGGGTCAAAACTATTTTAGTGAGCAAAATGAGGATTTCACAATCTAAAAGCCCTTTTACCTTAAAGGAAACTTGTCAAGTCAAATAACGCTATTATTTAGAAAAACACCAGAAAAATATATAATGGCAATTGCTACCAAAAGCATAAAAGGGTATACTCCAAAATAGATTATATACAACACGGCAAAGGAGCACTGAAACCCATAATATTAAAATATGTATTTTTATTAGACAACAATATCATATCCATCAATTATATATCAACATTGATAAAATTCAGTATAGCAAATTACAGCAATTATGAAGGTCAAAAACAGATAATAAGATCTGACTTTCTTCAAAAGTTCAATCACTGGAACGGGATTCAAAAGAGTCACCAAATATAAAAGCTCACAACAGGTAATATCGTATTATTCTGTGTCTTAATGCTTGTCGCATTCTAAGTGAATAGTCTTACCCGGATATATCCAGAACAAAAGTCAGATCCTGCAACCCCTGGGTTCGCAGTGTAATGGAGCATGTGAGGGATCTGGTTGCCGCTGTGCGGGAGTGGGCGGTGCATCCAGGTAAGGACGTGTCTGCCGGCTGTAGGGTGAGACCCGGCGGCGGGGGATGCAGGGTCTGCTAGCATCCGACCAGTGCAGAGCACAGCGGTGAATCCCAACTGTGCCAGGTACTTGTCAATGGGCATCAAATGGAGGCTCTCTTGGACTCGGGGAGCTTAGTGACTCTGGTCCATGGGTCTCTTGTTGCCTGGGACAACCCCAATGGACGGAAAGTGGGGATGGTGTGTATCCATGGGAACTCCGAGAGTACCCAAACACGGAGGTTATTTTTTCCACACCGTATGGAGAAATCAAACATGTGGTGGGAGTGGTTAAGACCCTTCCATATGGGACTGTGTTGGGAAGAGACTTGCCCCATTCTGGTCCCTGTGGGAGAACAGGGTCAACCCTCCAAAGGTAAATGTTATTCCGGACGCAGAACCCGAAGATCCCAAGGCAGGGATACCTGCCGTAGGTTTGCCAACCTAGGGACAGAGTGTAACCCGGATTGGTTTCCCTTAGAAGTATTGGCAGGAGAGGTCGAGGAGACTCCACTGGATCCCCGAGCTGGAAGTGTCCCCTGGTAAGTTTGGGACAGCGCAGCTCCAGGATCCCACCCTGGCACGGGCACAAGAAAGGGTGGTGGAAATAAATGGGGTGGCTTAACACCCGGGTGCGAAAAATGGTTTTTCCCTGCATGGCTGTCAACCAAGACTAATTGTATAGGGTTGATAAAATCCGAGATGAAGTGGTAGAACAGTTGGTGGTGTCCCAGTCATACTATCGGGCTGTCCTAGAGATGGCACACACAAATGCTGGCAGAACACTTAGGGGTAAAGAAAACCCAAGAACGCATACTGAAGCGGTTCTTTTAGCCTGGAGTGTATGCGGAGGTACAACGGTATTGTGAGTCGTGTCCCGAATGCCAACTAATCACAGCCATTACAAAGTTCCGGAGTCCATTGGTGCCTCTATCCATCATAGAGGTACCCTTTGAGTGGATAGCAATGGATTTGGTGGGCCTATAGTGAAATTCACCTGGGGCCACTAGCATATTCTGGTCGTAGTGGATTACGCCACGTGGTACCCAGAGGCGATACCACTTTGTCACACCTCGGCAAAACGAATCGCCTGCAAACTGTTTGCAATTTTTTACTAAACAAATAAAATAGCACTCTGTAGCGCTATAGCATGCAAACATGAAATATGAAAATTGAATTGCATTACTGCACTAGAAAATCTGAAAAATTGAGAATACTTAGCGCATAAATTGGCCAAATCATGTGTACCCGGCAGCCACGATAAGGCGTTTCTCGTTGCCAGGACCTATCCTAATGTGAATCCTCTCCTAGACTAAAGACCACAACTTTATGGGAAGGTAGGATCCTGCAGTAATTAAAACCGCCTGAAGTTGAGGGGTGGAGTGCTCTGTCAGTAAGCTAATGCATACGGTGCGGCTACGGAGCTGAAAGAGAGCTTTTTTTTCACATACATACTTGTAGACTGCAGAAAATGGCAACTGTGAAGAAATACCACACGGGTGTAACTCCCCTGTTTAGAAGGAGATTGCAGAGGCTTTAGGGCCTTAAAGCGATTATCCATGCTCTGTTTACAGGTTGTGATAGGCGGTGTCGTGCTGAGTGACAGGTGGTATCGTGCTGAGTAACAGGCGATGTCGTGCTGAGTGGCAGGCGGTGTCGTGCTGAGTGGCAGGCGGTGTCGTGCAGAGTGGCAGGCGGTGTCATGCAGAGTGGCAGGCAGTGTCTGGCTGAGTGACAGCTGGTGAGTGACAGTCGGTGTCTGGCTGAGTGACAGGCGATGTCGTGCTGAGTGACAGGCGGTGTCGTGCTGAGTGACAGGCGATGTCGTGCTGAGTGACAGGCGGTGTCTTGCTGAGTGACAGGCGGTGTCGTGCTGAGTAACAGGCGATGTCGTGCTGAGTGGCAGGCGGTGTCGTGCAGAGTGGCAGGCAGTGTCTGACTGAGTGACAGCTGGTGAGTGACAGTCGGTGTCTGGCTGAGTGACAGGCGGTGTCGTGCTGAGTGACAGGCGGTGTCGTGCTGAGTGATAGCTGACTTCCTGCTGCATAACACTGGGAAACTGGCTGGCAGTTCACATGACCTCAGAAGTCGTTGCCCTATCAGTGTCAACAGTACAGTCATGGCTAAAAGTTTTGAGAATGACACAAATATTATATTTTCACATGATCTGCTGCCCTCTGGTTTTTATGTGTGTTTGACAGATGTTTTTATCATAGACAGAAATATAATTGCAAACATATGAGTAACAAAAGCTTATATTGACAGTTAGAATGAGTTAATGCAGCTGTTAGAACCCTCTTGTTAGTTTTTTTTTTCAGTTTGCTGGTCACATGACCTTTTTTCCCTATTTAGTCTGGCTCCACCCTTCTGGCTTTGCTGGACTTCATTGTATTATCTACTCTTAAGCTAGCCGGGTGCTTAGGTGCCTTTCTCAGTCAGTTTTGCTTGATCTTAGGATCTCTAAGTAATTTGTTTTCTGTTTATTTACCCCTGCTACAACTTCTGTTAGGAGGTGTCCACCTTTTCTCCCAGTCCCTAGATCTTGTAGGGATTCCTCCCTCGCATCTATAGATCTTCGTTCAGACTAGCTGAGGACTTTAGCGGGTCTGGTCGCAGGATCAGGTTCCCCGTTACATCGTAGGGATCCAGCTTAGTTCTATTGTAGGGACAGAATTCCCATCTTTCCTTAGTGCTTGTAGCAGATCATAACAGTAAGTCCAGCCAAGAAAAAAATCTCTAAGGAAAGATTTTCTGTTTCCATCATGGTGTCGGTTCAGGATTTGGCTCAACGCCTGCAGGGACTCTCTCTGGAGGTGGCTGAGATCCAGCAACACGTGAGTAGTTGTTCTGGAGCACATTTCGTGGAGCCAAAGGTACGTTTGCCTGATTTATTTTTTGGTGAACAACAAGATTTTTTTTCTTTTAAAAATGCTTGCTTGTTGTATTTCCGTTTGAGACCCAGATCCTCTGGTGATGAATCACAGCGCATAGGGTTCATAATGTGACTTTTGCGCAAAGAACCTCAGGAGTGGGCCTTTCTCTGCAACCTAGTGATCCATGCTTTAGATCAGTGGATAGTTTTTTTTTCTGCTTTGGGGTTATTGTATGACGATCCTGATCGTGTTTCATCAGCTGAGACAGAATTGAGACGTTTGAGACAGGGATCAGGTAATGTGGAAAAATATTGTACTCACTTTCGACGGTGGTCCACTCAGGTGGGATGGAACGATTCAGCTATGAAAAGTTTATTTCTTGCAGGGATAGGTGAAAGGGTTAAAGATTTGCTGATTGCTTATCCTATACCTGGTAACTTGCAAGAGGCTATGCAATTAGCCATATGGGTGGATAGGAGACTGCGTGCAAGGGTTAATGAGAGTAAATCTGCCTTGTCAGCTCCAAGTCTGGAGAGGTACTGTACTGACATTGGAGAGCGGATGGAAATTGGAGCAATGGCACCTCACTCTCGGGAAAAAGACCGCAGATTTGCTGAAGGTTTGTGTTTCTATTGTGGCAAGTCTAAGCATTTTATTAAGAACTGTGCGCTTCGAATGAATAAAGAGAAAAGAAAAAATGAGGTCAGTTTCGCCCGTATAGCTTGTTTAAACAATAAAGGTGTCTTTCTTTCTGCTACCACTGCTGTTGAGGAGGAATTAATGGAGTTTCGGGTATTTGTGGATTGTGGTTCTACTCTCAATGTGATTGATGGGAAATTTTGGAAAAACTAAAATTAAAACCCAAACTTCTGTCTTTCCCTATTAATGTGGTTTCTGTGGATGGTTCTCCCTTGAAAAATGTTACTCACCATATCTGTGAATTTCCTCTTACTATTAATGGTGTTCATCAAGAGAATTTGGATTTGGTAGTTTTGAATAATTTGCCCTCACCGGTGATTTTGGGGTTACCTTGGTTAAAATTGCACAATCCGGTACTGGATTGGTCTACCAATGAAATTAAGTCCTGGAGTCCTAATTGTTATGACAAGTGTTGTAATGGGCGTATTGCTGCTGTAGTTAAGGGGGAGTTACCTGTACCTATTCAGGATTTTTGGAAAGTTTTTTCTGATAAGGAATCGCAGGTATTGCCTCCTCATAGAGATTATGATTGTGCAATTGAATTTGTCCCTGGAGCTACTCTTCCTAAAAGCCGTTTATTTAATCTTATCATTCCTGAGAGAAAGGCTTTGGAGGAATACATACAGACAAGCTTGGCCGCCGGTCACATTAGGCCTTCCAAATCTCCTGTGGCGGTTGGATTTTTTTTTGTTAAAAAAAAGGACAGAGGTTTACGTCCTTGTCTAGACTTTCGTGAGATTAATAAGATTACTGTACGCAATCCTTACCCACTGCCATTGATTCCTGATTTGTTTAACCAGTTAGTGGGGGCCAAGTGGTTCTCGAAAATTGATCTTCGAGGGGCATACAATTTGTTGCGCATGAAGGAGGGGGATGAATGGAAGACTGCGTTTAACACTCCACTGGGTCATTTTGAGAATCTGGTTATGCCTTTTGGGCTTTCCAGTGCTCCGGCATTTTTTCAGAATCTTATTAATGACATCCTTAGACCTTTGATCGGCAGAAGTGTGGTTGTGTATTTGGATGACATTTTGATTTATTCACCGGATTTGGAGTCTCATTGCAGGAGTGTGCGTGAAGTATTACAGTTTCTGAGTGATAATTCACTTTTTGCCAAGCTAGAAAAATGTGAGTTCGCTGTACAGAGACTTAGTTTTTTGGGCTACATTGTCTCCAGTGAAGGTTTTGAGATGGACCCGGTGAAAGTGCAAGCTGTGCAGGATTGGCCTAGACCTATTGGTGTGAAATCAGTACAGAGGTTTTTGGAGTTTGCCAATTATTATAGAAAATTAATTAAAAATTTTTCTGTGATTGCCAAACCTCTGACCGATCTCACCAGGAAAGGTGCTGATGCGGTTCAGTGGACTACTGAGGCCATTGAGGCTTTTGTGTTGCTAAAGGAGAAGTTCAGCTCTGCTCCTATCCTTACGCAGCCTGATGTGACTAAGCCATTTTTGGTTGAGGTTGATGCTTCTTCTGTGGGGTCGGCGCGGTGTTGTCTCAGGAAAAGACGGATGGAGTACATCACTGTGCTTTTTTTTCAAAGAAATTTTCTGAGTCTGAACTAAATTATGATATCGGTAATCGGGAATTGTTGGCAATTAAACTCGCATTTGAACACTGGCGTCATTTTTTGGAGGGAGCTGAATTACCCATTCAAGTCTTCACCGATCATAAAAATCTGGTCTACCTTGATGCTGCCAAGCGCTTGAATGCCTGTCAGGCTAGGTGGGCACTGTTTTTATCACGGTTTAATTTTACCGTTACTTACATCCCAGGTACTAAAAATGTTAAAGCTGATACTTTGTCTCGCAGCTTTTCTCCTATGGTGGGTACTGAGGAGGAGGAAAACATTTTGCAAGAGGGGTTGTTATTGCTGTTTTGGACTCTGTGTTGGAAGATGAGATTCTTAAAGCACAGGAGAATGCCCCATCTAACACGCCGCATGGGAGGTTGTTTGTGCCTGGTACCCTGAGGAGAGATTTGTTTGTTGAATGTCATGACTCTCGGTTGGCAGGTCATGCTGGAATCTCTGAGACCAAGAGACTTGTGGGTCGCAGCTTTTGGTGGCCTGGATGGCAGAAGGAAGTCATTAAGTGGGTGCGTCAATGCACTGTGTGTGCTAGATCTAAGTCTTCTCATAATCCTGCTGCGGGGTTGCTTTGCCCTCTGGAGGTCCCTAGTGCACCTTGGACACATTTGGCTATGGACTTTATTACTGACCTTCCCCCCTTGAGGGCTTCACTGTCATCTGGTGGTCGTGGACCATTTTAGCAGATGTGTCACTTGGGTACCTTTCATCAAACTGATGTTGAGCAGTTCTTGCGTTGTTTTGTGACTGATAATCAAGAGGGGTGGTCTGAGTTTCTGCCACTTGCTGAGTTTGCTCTTAACAACCGTACATCCGCTTCTGCTGGTTGTTCGCCTTTTTTTTGTTGTACTGGGAGACATCCTTCGTTTGGGTCATTTTCCAAGTTGGGATCGGCTGTACCTGAAGAGGAGAATTTTTCTGGTGATTTGGAGAGAGTTTGGACTTATGTGCGTGGTAATCTTCTGGAGGCTAACAAAAGATCCAAAGTGTATTTTGATAGAAAACAACAAGCGGTTTTGTTTGCTATTGGTGACATGGTTTGGTTGTCCTCTAAGAATCTGCGCTTGAGGATTCCGTCTAAGAAATTGGGTCCCAAGTTTGTAGGGCCCTTTAAGGTGCTTCAGGTTATTAACCAATCCGCTGTTAAGTTGGAGCTTCCTACTTCCTGGAAGATTAATCCGGTGTTTCATGTTTCTCTCTTGAAAAAAGCTGAGGTCTCAGATGGAGATGTCTCGGCCACTGTTCCCCTGGTGGTGGAGGAGGGGCAATATGAGATTTCCCGCATCCTAAGTTCTAGACGGTATAGAGGGAGTTTGCAGTACCTCGTCACTTGGAAGGGTTATGGACCCGAGGATAACTCATGGGTGAGGGCGGATGATGTTTCTGCGCCTAGACTTGTCAGAGCGTTTCACAAGGGGTTTCCGGATAAGCCTAAGTCCTAGGGGATCCGGAGGATCCTCTTAAAAGGGAGGGTAGTGTTAGAACCCTCTTGTTTGTTTGTTTTTTCAGTTTGCTGGTCACATGACCTTTTTTCCCTATTTAGTCTGGCTCCGCCCTTCTGGCTTTGCTGGACTTCATTGTATTATCTACTCTTAAGCTAGCCGGGTGCTTAGGTGCCTTTCTCAGTCAGTTTTGCTTGATCTTAGGATCTCTAAGTAATTTGTTTTCTGTTTATTTACCCCTGCTACAACTTCTGTTAGGAGGTGTCCACCTTTTCTCCCAGTCCCTAGATCTTGTAGGGATTCCCCCCTCTCATCTATAGGTCTTCGTTCAGACTAGCTGAGGACTTTAGCGGGTCTGGTCGCAGGATCAGGTTCCCCGTTACATCGTAGGGATCCAGCTTAGTTCTATTGTAGGGACAGAGTTCCCATCTTTCCTTAGTGCTTGTAGCAGATCATAACAGCAGCAAGTCAATATTTGCAGTGTTGACCCTTCTTCTTCAGGACCTCTGCAATTCTCCCTGGCATGCTCTCAATCAACTTCTGGACCAAATCCTAACTGATAGCAGTCCATTCTTGCACAATCAATGCTTTCATTTTGTCAGAATTTTTAGGTTTTTGTTTGTCCACCCGTCTATTGATGATTGACCACAAGTTCTCAATGGGATTAAGATCTGGGGAGTTTCCAGGCCATGGACCCAAAATCTCTATGTTTTGTTCCCTGAGCCATTTAGTTATCACCTTTGCTTTATGGCAAGGTGCTCCATCATGCTGGAAAAGGCATTGTTGATCGCCAAACTGCTCTTGGAGGGTTGGGAGAAGTTGCTCTTGGAGGACATTCTGGTACCATTCTTTATTCATGGCTGTGTTTTTAGGCAAGACTGTGAGAGAGCAGATTCCCTTGGCTGAGAAGCAACCCCACACATGAATGGTTTCAGGATGCTTAACAGCTGGCATGAGACAAGACTGGTGGTAGCGCTCACCTTGTCTTCTCCGAATGAGGCGTTTTCCTGATGTCCCAAACAATCGAATAGGGGATTCATCAGAGAAAATAACTTTACCCCAGTCCTCAGCAGTCCACTGCCTGTACCTTTTTTGCAGAATATCAGTCTGTCCATGATGTTTTTTCTGGAGAGAAGTGGCTTCTTTGCTGCCCTCCTTGAGACCAGGCCTTGCTCCAAGAGTCTCCGCCTCACAGTGCGTGCAGATGCACTCACACCTGCCTGCTGCCATTCCTGAGCAAGCTCTGCACTGCTGGTAGCCCAATCCCGCAGCTGAAACACTTTTAAGAGACGGTCCTGGCGCTTGCTGGTCTTTCTTGGACGCCCTGGAACCTTTTTGGCAACAATGGAACCTCTCTCCTTGAAGTTCTTGATGATGCGATAGATTGTTGACTGAGGTGCAATCTTTCTAGCTGCGATACTCTTCCCTGTTAGGCCATTTTTGTGCGTTGCAATGATGACTGCACGTGTTTCTTTAGAGATAACCATGGTTAACAGAAGAGAAACAATGATGCCAAGCACCAGCCTCCTTTTAAAGTGTCCAGTGGTGTCTGTAGCGTCGGCGTCCCTGCCCTCTGCCAGGCAGGAACGCTGTTCCCCTGCGACAGCGTCCTCTGCCAGGCAGGGACGTCGCCCCCCTTACCCGCGCTCAGCGTCCTCCTTCCGCCCTGCTGGGGCCGCGCGCTCCTTCCCTGCTTCTGGACTTAGAGCGCGCCCGCGCGCTCCCCCGCTCTTAAAGGGGCCGTGCGCATTTTTCAAAAAAGGTCCCCGGCCAATGCCGGAGGACTCCTCCCTATATAAAGTACTTCCTCCTTAATGGAGGTGCCCGAGCAATGTTGTTGTTGCACTGTTTACTCTGCTTCAGCCCTCAGGGTCCGTTACCAGTTGCCTGCCTGTTTCCTGCCAGTTTGCTGTCTGCTACCTGCCCGCAAGCCTGCCTGGAGGTTTGGCCGTCACATGCGGTGACCATCGGCAACTCCAGAGAACCTCGCCTGCTCACTTAGGGGCGCTCATCTGCCATCTGCCTGCAAGCCTACCTGGAGGTTCGGCCATCACCTGCGGTGTCCATCGGCTATTCCAGAGTCTCTCGCCTGCTCACTTGGGGGCGCTCATCCGCCATCTGCCTGCAAGCCTGCCTGGAGGTTCGGCCATCACCTGCGGTGTCCATTGGCTATTCCAGAGACTCTCGCCTGCTCCCTTGGGGGCGCTCATCTGTCATCTGCCTGCTAGCCTACCGGGAGGCTCCACCATCTCAGGTCGTATATACCTGTCCATTCAGAGACTGCCCCGGCTCCTTGCCTGCCTGTTTATCCAGAGACTGCCCCGGTCACTTGCCGTGACTACCTGTCCGTTTATCCAGAGACTGCCCCGGTCACTTGCCGTGACTACCTGCCTGTCTACCCAGAGACTGCCCCGGTCACTTGCCGTGACTACCCGCCTGTCTATCCAGAGACTGCCCCGGTCACTTGCCGTGACTACCTGCCTGTCTACCCAGAGACTGCCCTGGTCACTTGCCGTGACTACCCGCCTGTCTATCCAGAGATTGCCCCGGTCACTTGCCGTGACCTCCCACCTGTCTGTCCAGAGACTGCCCCCGTCACTTGCAGTGACTTCCTGTCCATCTCCCCGGGCGCCACCCGCTCCTTTACAAGGAAAGCCTCCTTGTATAATAAAGCTCAGTGGTTCCGCCTCCCAGACCCGTTACAGTTTGCTCGGGCCATGGAACCCGGTGGCACCCAAACTCCCTCGCTCTCTGACCTGTGTCATGAACTGTCTCGTCAGAGGTCTCAACAGGAGTCCATCCTGGGTCACCTGCGGAATGTTAATTCCCGCCTGGACACCCTGACTACTTCACCAGCAACCACCGCGGGCGCCATGACTCGCAATCCGGCAGTTCCGCTGCTTACCAATTCCGTGGTTTCCGTTCCTGGACCTCGACTTTCAGCTCCTCCTCGGTTTGGAGGCGACCCTGCTCTGGCTCGGGGTTTCATTAACCAGTGCACCCTGCATTTTGAACTCCTGGCACACCAGTTTAACTCCAACCGGGCCAAAATTGCCTTCATCATGTCCCATCTCACCGGAGAGGCCCTGGCCTGGCTAAATCCTCTTTGGGAGAGAGAGGATCCTCTGGTGTCTGACCTGTCTGCTTTTCTCTCAGCCTTCCGGAAGGTATTCGACGAACCTGGACGAAAGACCTCCTCTGCATCTTCTCTGCTGCGTCTCCATCAGGGAAGTCTCACCGTGGGTCAATATGCCATACGGTTCCGTACCCTTGCCTCGGAGCTGGCTTGGGATAATGACGCTCTGATATCTGTCTTCTGGGAGGGTCTGTCCAGCCGTATTAAAGACGAACTTGCCGGTCGGGACATTCCAACCTCTCTCGATGACCTAATAACTCTTGCCAATCGAATTGATCTACGGTTCCAGGAGCGCGCTAAAGAGGTCACCCGTGAGAGAAGGTTTCCTCGTCTAGCTCCTTCTTTTCAGAGACCTATAATTCCTTCCGTTTCTCCTCAGGTACACTCTTCTGAGCCTATGCAAGTCGACCAGACCAAGATGGTCAAAGCCCGTCAGGACTTACGCCGTGCCGAGGAGAGTTGCTTCTACTGTGGCAGTAAGGAGCACTGGATCCGTACCTGCCCAGAGAGGTCGGGAAACGCCTGTGTCTAGGTTCGCTCGGAGAGGTCCACCTAGACAAAAATAAATCCTCTTCATCTCTGCTGTTGTCAGTCTCAATTCTCCTCGGTGAGAACCGTTATTTCGAACTAGCCCAACTTGATTCTGGAGCTGCCGGGAATCTTGTTTCACAGGCTCTAGTAGAAAAATATCGCATTCCAACCAAACCTCTGGTTGAACCAGTATCTGTTGCTGCTGTGGATGGGGGTCTCCTACCACGTCCCATCCAACTTATCACTGAAGCCATAACCCTGCAGGTGGGAATGTTGCATTCTGAGAGCATCTCGTTTCATGTTCTGCCTGGACTCTCTCACGCTTTCTTACTAGGTCTGCCTTGGCTCCAAAAGCATGCACCCGTGCTCGACTGGCAGACTGGAGAGATCCTTCGCTGGGGACAGGATTGTCATAAGACGTGTTTGGTTCCTGTTCATCCCGTCCGTCCTTCTCCTACACCAACTAATCTACAGGGCTCCCGATTCCATATTGGTCATTCGCTGATGTCTTTAATAAAAAGGAAGCAGAGACATTACCCCCTCACAGACCGTATGATTGCCCGATCGACCTGCTACCCGGTACTACGCCTCCCCGTGGGCGTATTTACCCATTGTCCGCTGCTGAGACCAGGTCGATGTCCGAATATATCGAGGAGAATTTGGCCAAGGGATTCATCCGGAAATCCACCTCCCCAGCGGGAGCAGGTTTCTTCTTCGTAAAAAAGAAAGACGGCTCTCTCCGTCCCTGTATTGACTACAGAGGCCTAAATTTGATCATGGTGAAGAATAAGTACCCTCTTCCGCTCATTCCAGAATTGTTTGATCGTCTGAGGGGGCTAGAATCTTCACCAAACTGGATCTTCGTGGGGCATATAACCTGGTCCGTATCCGTCGGGGAGATGAATGGAAGACGGCATTCAACACCCGGGACGGCCACTACGAGTATTTGGTGATGCCCTTTGGTCTCTGTAATGCTCCAGCAGTCTTTCAGGAGTTGGTCAATGACATCTTCCGGGACCTTCTCTACTCCTGCGTTGTGGTGTACCTAGACGACATCTTGGTCTTCTCTCCGGATCTCCAGTCTCACCGGAGGGATGTTCGTCAGGTTCTGCTCAGGCTCAGGCAGAATCACCTCTTCGCCAATATGAGAAGTGCCTCTTTGAGCAGACCTCGCTTCCGTTTTTGGGCTACATCATTTCTCAGACAGGCCTAGAATGGACCCGGAGAAACTGTCTGCCATCGAGAAATGGCCCCGACCGGAGGGGTTGAAGGCCATTCAGCGGTTCCTGGGATTCGCCAATTATTACCGCCTTTTCATACCGCACTTCTCTTCCCGGACTGCTCCAATCTCCGCGCTCACCCGCAAGGATGCTAATCCCAAACAGTGGACGCCCGAAGCAGAGGAGGCCTTTCTTTCTTTAAAACAGGCCTTCTCTTCCGCTCCAGTGCTGCATCCCCCGGACGGCAACAAGCAGTTCTTCCTGGAGGTGGACGCTTCCTCTTCTGGAGCCGGAGCGGTACTTACTCAAAAATCTTCATCCGGGAGGATGGTATCTTGCGGCTTCTTCTCCAAACTCTTCTCCTCTTCTGAGCGCAATTACTCCATAGGAGACCGAGAGTTATTGGCCATCAAGCAGGCATTGGAGGAGTGGCGTTACCTACTCGAGGGGGCTCTTCATCCGGTAATCATTTACACTGACCACAAAAATCTGGCTTACCTCCAGCATGCCCAGAGACTTAACCCTCGCCAAGCCCGGTGTGTCCTTGTTTTTTGCCCGCTTTGATTTTCTCTTACATTTTCGCCCGGCCGACAAGAACATTAAGGCGGACGCCTTGTCCCGGTCCTTCCTGGTGTCCGATCTCGAGGAGGAACCTAAACATATCATCGATCCCGCCAGAGTGATACAGGTGGCTCCCGTGAGTCTAAATCGTCTCCCTCCTGGTAAGACGTTCGTATCGGTAACCGATCGGGAGAGAATCCTACACTGGGGTCATTCGTCTAAACTAGCTGGCCACGCTGGTCAGAAAAAGACCCTCCAGCTCATTACTCGGCATTACTGGTGGCCTACCCTGCACAAGGACGTGATAGACTTTGTTTCTGCCTGTGTCTCCTGTGCCCGCAACAAAATTCCGAGACACCTGCCTGCCGGCCGTCTTCTTCCGCTTCCTGTACCCGCTGCTCCCTGGCAGCATATAGCCATGGACTTCATAACAGATCTGCCCGTCTCTGCCGGTTGTACGGTCATTTGGGTGGTCGTTGACCGATTTTCCAAGATGGCTCACTTCATTCCCCTGCCAGGGCTTCCGTCTGCACCCGAGTTGGCTAAAGACTTTATCCGCCACATCTTCCGTCTTCATGGTCTGCCTCGTCACATTGTGTCGGATCGTGGGGTACAGTTCACCTCACGTTTCTGGAGAGCCACTTGTAAGTTGCTAGACGTCACCTTGGATTTCTCCTCCGCTTACCACCCGCAGTCCAATGGACAAGTCGAGCGAATCAATCAGAATCTGACCAGTTATCTCCGGCACTTCGTTAATGCCCACCATTCTGACTGGGTGGATCTCCTGCCTTGGGCCGAATTCTCTTACAACAATCACGAGAGCGAATCTTCCTCCAAATCTCCGTTTTTTGTAGTATTCGGTCAACACCCTCGGATCCCTGTTCCTGTCTCCATCTCGGTGGACAATCCAGCTGCGGAATCTCTGGTTAACAAATTTTCCTCCATATGGGAGAGTACCCGGTCCGCACTCATTCTGTCATCCGAGCGCATGAAGAAACATGCTGACAAAAAACGTTTGGATCCTCCTCAATTCCGTCCTGGGGATAAGGTCTGGCTTTCGTCCAAGTATGTCCGGCTCAAGATTCCTTCCTACAAGTTAGGTCCTCGGTTCATCGGTCCTTTTGAGATCATCAGTCAGATCAACCCGGTGTCCTATAAATTGAAACTCCCGGCCAATTTGCGGATTCCTAACTCCTTCCATGTATCTCTCCTCAAACCGGTGGTACTTAACTCTTTTGTCAAGTCTACAGGTACACCTCCTGCTCCAGTGTCTGCTGAGACGAATTTGAGGTAGAGAACATTCTGGCCACCAAAAGGGTAGGAAGAAAGACCTATTTTCTGGTGGATTGGAAGGGGTTTGGTCCTGAGGAGAGAACGTGGGAGCCTCGGGAGAACATCCATGCCCCTCTCATCCTAGCTAAATTTCTTTCTGGCCTAAAAAAGGGGGGGCCTAAAGGGGTGGGTACTGTAGCGTCGGCGTCCCTGCCCTCTGCCAGGCAGGGACGCTGTTCCCCTGCGACAGCGTCCTCTGCCAGGCAGGGACGTCGCCCCCCTTACCCGCGCTCAGCGTCCTCCTTCCGCCCTGCTGGGGCCGCGCGCTCCTTCCCTGCTTCTGGACTTAGAGCGCGCGCCCGCGCGCTCCCCCGCTCTTAAAGGGGCCGCGCGCATTTTTCAAAAAAGGTCCCCGGCCAATGCCGGAGGACTCCTCCCTATATAAAGTACTTCCTCCTTAATGGAGGTGCCCGAGCAATGTTGTTGTTGCACTGTTTACTCTGCTTCAGCCCTCAGGGTCCGTTACCAGTTGCCTGCCTGTTTCCTGCCAGTTTGCTGTCTGCTACCTGCCTGCAAGCCTGCCTGGAGGTTTGGCCGTCACATGCGGTGACCATCGGCAACTCCAGAGAACCTCGCCTGCTCACTTGGGGGCGCTCATCTGCCATCTGCCTGCAAGCCTACCTGGAGGTTCGGCCATCACCTGCGGTGTCCATCGGCTATTCCAGAGTCTCTCGCCTGCTCACTTGGGGGCGCTCATCCGCTATCTGCCTACAAGCCTACCTGGAGGTTCGGCCATCACCTGCGGTGTCCATTGGCTATTCCAGAGACTCTCGCCTGCTCACTTGGGGGCGCTCATCTGTCATCTGCCTGCTAGCCTACCGGGAGGCTCCACCATCTCAGGTCGTATATACCTGTCCATTCAGAGACTGCCCCGACTCCTTGCCTGCCTGTTTATCCAGAGACTGCCCCGGTCACTTGCCGTGACTACCTGTCCGTTTATCCAGAGACTGCCCCGGTCACTTGCCGTGACTACCTGCCTGTCTACCCAGAGACTGCCCCGGTCACTTGCCGTGACTACCCGCCTGTCTATCCAGAGACTGCCCCGGTCACTTGCCGTGACTACCTGCCTGTCTACCCAGAGACTGCCCTGGTCACTTGCCGTGACTACCCGCCTGTCTATCCAGAGACTGCCCGGTCACTTGCCGTGACCTCCCACCTGTCTGTCCAGAGACTGCCCCCGTCACTTGCAGTGACTTCCTGTCCGTCTCCCCGGGCGCCACCCGCTCCTTTACAAGGAAATCCTCCTTGTATAATAAAGCTCAGTGGTTCCGCCTCCCAGACCCGTTGCAGTGTCATTCTTACTTAATCATGACAGATTGATCTCCAGCCATGTCCTCATCAACAGCCACACCTGTGTTAATAGAGCAATCATTGAAAAGAGGTTAGCTGGTCCTTTTAAGGCAGGGCTGCAATGATGTTGAAATGTGTTTTGGGGGATAAAGTTCATTTTCTAGCCAAATATTGACTTTGCAAGTAATTGCTGTTAAGCTGATCACTCTTTATAACATTCTGGAGTATATGCAAATTGCCATTAGAAAAAGTGAAGCAGTAGACTTTGTAAAAATTAATATTTGTGTCATTCTCAAAACTTTTGTCCATGACTGTACTGTTTAGTCAGATCAGGAGCTCTCCAAACACGACATGGCGTCCAGCCAATTCTGTGTTGAAAAAGTCAAACGGCGCTCCTTCCCTTCCGAGCTCTGCCATGCACCCAAACAGTGGTTTACCCCCATATATGGGGTATCAGCGTAGTCAGGACAAATTGTACAATAACTTTTGGGGTCTTGTTACCCTTGGGAAAATAACAATTGGGGTGAAAAGATCATTTTTTTGCAAAAAAAATATGATTTTTTTAATTTTACGTAGTCAGGACAAATTGGACGACAACTTTTGTGGTCCAATTTCTCCTGTTACCCTTGGGAAAATAAAAAATTGGTGACTAAAAGATAATTTTTGTGGGAAAAAAATAGGATTTTGTATTTTCATGCCCGAGCATTATAAACTTGTGTGAAGCACTTGGGGGTTCAAAGTGCTCACCACAGATCTAGATAAGTTCCTTAGGGGGTCTAGTTTCCAAAATGTGGTCACTTGTGGGGGTTTTCCACTGTTTAGGCACATCTGGGGCACTGCAAACGGAACATGACCCCCATCAACGTCTGCATTCCAAAACGCTATTACTTCCTTTCCAAGCCCTGCCGTGCACCCAAACAGTTCCCCCCCCCACATATTTGGTATTAGCGCACTCAGGACAAATTGGACAACAACTTTTGGGGTCCAATTTCCTTGGGAAAAATCAAATATTTGGGACTAAAAAATCATTTTTGTGGAAATTTTTTTTTTCACACCCAGGCATTTTAAACTTTTGTGAAACACTTGGGGGTTTAAAGTGCTCACAACAGATTTAGATAACTTCCATAGGGGGTCTAGTTTCCAAAATGGTGTCACTTGTGGGGGGTTTCCACTGTTTACGCGCATCAGGGGCTCTCCAAACGCGACATGGCGTCCAATCTGAATTCCAGCCAATTATGGTTTGAAAAAGTCAAATGGTGCTCCTTCCCTTACGAGCTCTGCCGTGTGCCCAAACAGTGGTTTTCCCCCACATATGGGGTATTGGCGTACTCAGGAGAAATTGCACAACAACTTTATCTGTCCATTTTCTCCTTTTACCCTTGTGAAAATAAAAAGTTTGTAAAAGATCATTTTTGTGACTAAAAAGTTAAATATTAATTTTTTTCTTTCCACATTGCTTCAGCTCCTGTGAAGCACCTGAAGGGTTAATAAACTTCTTGAATGTGGTTTTGAGTACCTTGAGGGGTGCAGTTTTTAGAATGGTGTCACTTTTGGGTATTTTTTGCCATATAGACCCCTCAAAGTGTCTTCAAATGTGAGGTGGTCCCTAAAAAAATGGCTTTGTAAATTTTGTTGTAAAAATTAGAAATCGCTGGTCAAATTTTAACCCTTATAATTTCCTAAGAAAAAAAAATTTTGGTTCCAAAATTGTGCTGATGTACAGTCATGGCCAAAAGTTTTGAGAATGACACAAATATTATATTTTCACATGATCTGCTGCCCTCTGGTTTTTATGTGTGTTTGACAGATGTTTTTATCACAGACAGAAATATAATAATTGCAAACATATGAGTAACAAAAGCTTATATTGACAGTTAGAATGAGTTAATGCAGAAAGTCAATATTTGCAGTGTTGACCCTTCTTCTTCAGGACCTCTGCAATTCTCCCTGGCATGCTCTCAATCAACTTCTGGACCAAATCCTGACTGATAGCAGTCCATTCTTGCACAATCAATGCTTTCATTTTGTCAGAATTTTTAGGTTTTTGTTTGTCCACCCGTCTCTTGATGATTGACCACAAGTTCTCAATGGGATTAAGATCTGGGGAATTTCCAGGCCATGGACCCAAAATCTCTATGTTTTGTTCCCTGAGCCATTTAGTTATCACCTTTGCTTTATGGCAAGGTGCTCAATCATGCTGGAAAAGGCATTGTTGATCGCCAAACTGCTTTTGGAGGGTTGGGAGAAGTTGCTCTTGGAGGACATTCTGGTACCATTCTTTATTCATGGCTGTGTTTTTAGGCAAGACTGTGAGAGAGCCGATTCCCTTGGCTGAGAAGCAACCCCACACATGAATGGTTTCAGGATGCTTAACAGTTGGCATGAGACAAGACTGGTGGTAGCGCTCACCTTGTCTTCTCCAAATGAGGCGTTTTTCCTGATGTCCCAAACAATCGAAAAGGGGATTCATCAGAGAAAATAACTTTACCCCAGTCCTCAGCAGGCCACTGCCTGTACAGTCATGGCCAAAAGTTTTGAGAATGACACAAATATTAATTTTTACAAAGTCTACTGCTTCACTTTTTCTAATGGCAATTTGCATATACTCCAGAATGTTATAAAGAGTGATCAGCTTAACAGCAATTACTTGCAAAGTCAATATTTGGCTAGAAAATGAACTTTATCCCCCAAAACACATTTCAACATCATTGCAGCCCTGCCTTAAAAGGACCAGCTAACCTCTTTTCAGTGATTGCTCCATTAACACAGGTGTGGGTGTTGATGAGGACATGGCTGGAGATCAATCTGTCATGATTAAAGGGTATGCCACACTAAACAATATCGCTAACGGGATCGCTAAAAAACGTCACTATTTAGCGATCCTGTTAGCGATGTTGTTCAGTGCGGCAGCTTCCAGCGACGAGCTTCCTGCTGTGATCTCGCTCGTCGCTGGAATCGTTCCGGACCCTATTTTCTCGTCGGCGCTCCCGCTGGGTAAGTATCTAATCGCTGTGTGGCACCTTTTCTTAGCGATTTAGCGGTACTTTTGTACCGCTAAAGTCGTTAAGAAGATCGCTAACGGCGATAGCGTCGTTAACTATATCGCTAAATGTGGCCGCATTTAGCGATATAGAAACAATCCCGCTAGCGATCGCATTAGTATGCGTCGTTATTGTGATCGCTAGCGGGATTGTTTAGTGTGGCAGTACCTTAAGTAAGAATGACACCATTGGACACTTTAAAAGGAGGTTGGTGCTTGGCATCATTGTTTCTCTTCTGTTAACCATGGCTATCTCTAAAGAAACACGTGCAGTCATCATTGCAATGCACAAAAATGGCCTAACAGGGAAGAGTATCGCAGCTAAAAAGATTGCAACCTCAGTCAACAATCTATTGCATCATCAAGAACTTCAAGGAGAGAGGTTCCATTGTTGCCAAAAAGGCTGCAGGGCGCCCAAGAAAGACCAGCAAGCGCCAAGACCGTCTCTTAAAAGTGTTTCAGCTGCGGGATCGGACTACCAGCAGTGCAGAGCTTGCTCAGGAATGGCAGCAGGCAGGTGTGAGTGCATCTGCATGCACTGTGAGGCGGAGACTCTTGGAGCAAGGCCTGGTCTCAAGGAGGGCATCAAATAAGCCACTTCTCTCCAGAAAAAACATCATGGACAGACTGATATTCTGCAAAAGGTACAGGCAGTGGACTGCTGAGGACTGGGGTAAGGTTATTTTCTCTGATAAATCCCCTTTTGGATTGTTTGGGACATCAGGAAAACGCCTCATTCGGAGAAGACAAGGTGAGCGCTACCACCAGTCTTGTCTCATGCCAACTGTTAAGCATCCTGAAACCATTCATGTGTGGGGTTGCTTCTCAGCCAAGGGAATCGGCTCTCTCACAGTCTTGCCTAAAAACACAGCCATGAATAAAGAATGGTACCAGAATGTCCTCCAAGAGCAACTTCTCCAACCCTCCAAGAGCAGTTTGGCGATCAACAATGCCTTTTCCAGCATGATGGAGCACCTTGCCATAAAGCAAAGGTGATAACTAAATGGCTCAGGGAACAAAACATAGAGATTTTGGGTCCATGGCCTGGAAACTCCCCAGATCTTAATCCCATTGAGAACTTGTGGTCAATCATCAAGAGACGGGTGGACAAACAAAAACCTAAAAATTCTGACAAAATGAAAGCATTGATTGTGCAAGAATGGACTGCTATCAGTCAGGATTTGGTCCAGAAGTTGATTGAGAGCATGCCAGGGAGAATTGAAGAGGTCCTGAAGAAGAAGGGTCAACACTGCAAATATTGACTGGCTGCATTAACTCATTCTAACTGTCAATATAAGCTTTTGTTACTCATATGTTTGCAATTATTATATTTCTGTCTGTGATAAAAACATCTGTCAAACACACATAAAAACCAGAGGGCAGCAGATCATGTGAAAATATAATATTTGTGTCATTCTCAAAACTTTTGGCCATGACTGTACCTTTTGCAGAATATCAGTCTGTCCATGATGTTTTTTCTGGAGAGAAGTGGCTTCTTTGCTGCCCTCCTTGAGACCAGGCCTTGCTCCAAGAGTCTCCGCCTCATAGTGTGTGCAGATGCACTCACACCTGCCTGCTGCCATTCTGAGCAAGCTCTGCACTGCTGGTAGCCTGACCCCGCAGCGGAAACACTTTTAAGAGACGGTCCTGGCGCTTGCTGGTCTTTCTTGGGCGCCCTGAAGCCTTTTTGGCAACAATGGAACCTCTCTCCTTGAAGTTCTTGATGATGCGATAGATTGTTGACTGAGGTGCAATCTTTCTAGCTGCGATACTCTTCCCTGTTAGGCCATTTTTGTGCATTGCACTGATGACTGCACATGTTTCTTTAGAGATAACCATGGTTAACAGAAGAGAAACAATGATGCCAAGCACCAGCCTCCTTTTAACCCCTCTCTGCCATCAGACGTACTATTCGTCCATGTGACCCTGGACCTAATTCCCATGGACGGAATAGTACGTCATATGCGATCAGCAGCGCTCCCGGGGGGAGCGTAGCTGATCGCAGCGGGTGTCAGCTGTATATCACAGCTGACACCCAGCACTATGTGTCAGGAGCGGTCACGGACCGCTCCCGGCACATTAACCCCTGGTACACCACGATCAAACATGATCGCGGTTGTCCCCGGGGCATAGGGGAGGATCGCGCAGGGTGGGGGCTCCCTGCGCGCTCCCCTGTGACCCTCAGAGCAGCGCGATGTGTCACGCTGTTCCGAGGGTCCGTCCTCCCTCCAGGTCCCCGGATCCAAGATGGCGCCGGGGTCCTGCAGGGAGGCGGCTTCCTCAGTGCCTGCTGAGAGCATGCGCTGAGGAAGCCTGCAGCAATGCCAGAGCGATCGCTGGTGTGACAGAGTGCTGTGCACACTGTCACACCAGCGATCTGCTAAAATACAGTGATGTCCCACCCTGGGACAAAGTAAAAAAGTAAAAAAAATAAAAAAAAGTGGTAAAAAAAATCATAAAAAAAAAAAAAATATTCCCCAATAAATTAATTTCTTCCTGTAGATAAAAAAAACCAAAACAATAAAAGTACACATATTTGTTATCGCCGCGTCCGTAACGACCCCCCCTATAAAACTGTCCCACTAGTTAACCCCTTTAGTGAACCCCTTAAAAAAAAAAAAAACTAAGCAAAAAATCAATGCTTATATCATCATACCGCCGAACAAAAAGTGGAATAACACGCAATCAAAAAGACCGATATAAATAAACATGGTACCTCTGAAAACGTTATCTTGTCCCGCAAAAAACGAGCTGTCACACAGCATCATCAGCAAAAAAATAAAAAAGTTATAGCTCGCAGAATAAAGCGATGCAAAAATAATGATTTTTTATATAAAATTGTTTTTATTCTATAAAAAGCGCCAAAACATAAAAAAATGATATAAATGAGGTATCGCCATAATCGTACTGACCCGAAGAATAAAACGGCTTTATCAATTTTACCACAAGCGGAACGGTATAAACGCCTCCCCCAAAAGAAATTCATGAATTGCTGATTTTTGTTCATTCTAACCTCCCAAAAATCGAAATAAAAAGCGATCAAAAAATGTCACGTGCTCAAAAATGGTACCAATAAAAACGTCACCTCGTCCCGCAAAAAATAAGACCTCACATGACTCTGTGGGCCAAAATATGCAAAAATTATAGCTCTCAAAATGTGGTGATGCAAAAAAACTACTTTTAGCAATAAAAAGCGTTTTTTAGCGTGACAGCTGCCAATCACAAAAACCCGCTATAAATAGTAAATCAAACCCCCCTTTATCACCCCCTTAGTTAGGGAAAAATAATAAAATTAAAAAAATGTATTTATTTCCATTTTCCCATTAGGGTTAGGGTTGCGGCTAAAGTTAGGGTTAGGGTTGGCGCTAACGTTAGGATTAGGGTTAGGGTTGGGATTAGGGTTAGGGGTGTGTTAGGGTTAGGTTTGTGGTTAGGGTTGGGACTGGGTTAGGGGTGTTTGGGGTTTGGGTTGGGGTTAGAATTTGGGGGTTTCT
>JARQOD010001184.1:0-106296 GCA_033576555.1 Oophaga sylvatica
TTATCTGCCTGCTCCTCTGCTACCGAACTGCCTTTCCTGTGTACCGACCTCCGGCTGCCACCTGACTACGTTATTTGCCTGCTTCCCTGCTACAAACACTGCCTTTCCTGTGTACCGACCTCCGGCTGCCACCTGACTACGTTATTTGCCTGCTTCCCTGCTACAAACACTGCCTTTCCTGTGTACCGACCTCGGCCTGCCTTCTGACTACGCTACCTGCCTCTGCTTCCCCTAGTGTTTGCAGTAACATCGGCTCCAACCCAGACGGGATCCTGACATCTAGAGTGGCCTGCTCCGATGGGGATGACCTGAGGGGGGTAATTTTAAAGCTATCCCGGGGTACCGAGGAGAATTCTAAACGCAGCCCTGTAGCTATGAGGTTAAGGATCCAGCTACTGTTTGAGATTTCCGACCAGGCTGGGTAGAAGGCCATTAACCTGCCTCCTACCGGTATTGCCAGTCATTGCGAGGGTTTTTTTGGTTTCCCGAGACTGACACCTAAACATAAACCCTGTACCTCTTCTCCTCTTTTCATCCCATTTGGCTCGCTCCCTGGACGACCTTCTGCGGCTAAACCTCCTTCTGCTGAAAGGCCTCTTGTAGGAAGGAGTCGACAAACTGGGAAACTTTTTCTTGTCGTCCCCTGCCTTTTCCAAAAGTTCGTCCAGGACCGGGCCAAAAAGATATTCGCCGTCACAGGGAATGGAGCAGAGGCGACATCTGGCTTGAATATCGCCCGGCCAACACTTTAGCCACAACGCCCTTCTCGCTGCATTAGACAGACCTGCCGCTCTGGCAGCCATTCTTACTGAGTTCGCAGAGGAATCAGCCAGGAAAGCCGCCGCGTTCTGAATTATCGGTAAAGTTTTCCGAATCGACCCTCTAGGGTTCCATCTGCTATTTGGGACTCTAATTGGTCCAGCCAGACCATCATTGATCTGGCTGTACAAGTGGCCGCAACCGCCGGCCTCAGGGCACCTGCCGACATCTCCCATGTCCCTTTCAAGAAGGATTCTGCCTTCTTGTCTAGTGGGTCTTTCAAGGACCCCATATCATCGAAGGGGATAGAGGATTTTTTGGAAGCCTTCGCTACCGCTGCGTCCAGCTTCGGGGCTTTATCCCATCTACCTGTCAAGGGATCTTCAAAGGGATATCTCCGCTTAAACGCTTGGGGTAAGGAGCCTCTTTTTTCTGGCTTCTTCCACTCTCTGTCTATTAGACCTTGGATTCTACTGTTTAGTGGAAAGGATCTGCGTTTCTTTGGATCCAGACCACCGAACATCAGATCCTGTACTGAGAGTTCTGGTCTCGCCTCCTCTATCCCCATGGTGGACCTAAGGGTGAGTTTCCACGGTCAGGAAACGCTGCGTGTTTGGCGCTGTGCGCCGGCGCAGCGCCAAACACGCAGCGTCCAGATGTTACAGCATAGTGGAGGGGATTTCAAGAAATCCCGTCTCCACTATGCGTAACAACACGCAGGCGGGAGACCTGCGTAAACGGACATGCGGCACGTCTTTTCAGACCGCAGCATGTCCTAGCGTGTTGCGGCGACGGTGCGTCACCGCAACAGAATTTAACACAGGGCTATGTAGCCCTGCGTTCTTTCCGGAGGTGTTCCGGAGGTGTCCTGAACACCTCCGGAAAGAGCGCGCGTCAGAAAGGGGGCGGGGCTTTGGACGGAGCGGAATTTCCGCTCCGTCCAAAGCGCTGTGTTTCCTGATGGTGGAAACACAGCCTAACTGATTTGACAAGTTTGTCCATTTGGAAAACAAAATCGGGTAGCGTCTTCTATAGAAGAAGAGGAAGAAGCCGAAGAGGAAGGAGAAGAGGGTCCTGAAAAAACTTCACCCTTCTCATGGGCAGCGGGTGAATCTGAATCAGATAACACTGGTACAGTCCTATGCCTGGAAGATTCTCCATGTCTTAAGAACTCCTTCATCTCTGCCCTTACTATCTCCTTCAGGCTTTCGGTGAAATCCGGAGTTTCTTCCGCTATCATCTGTCGTATACACGGCTGGCATAACCTTTTAGGGCAAGTGTCTGGCAGAGGGCAAGCACAAAAGGCACATTCCCTGTGCTTGCTTTTCACCGAACACTTCTTTCCCTAGTGACAAAACACAGAATGGGGGAAAAACTGCATTACTGGGTATTCTAAGTCTGACGATCTCTTACCCATTCCATACAGCAGTAGGTACCGGATCACGGGGAGGGGTCTTTTTCCCGGCTGACAAACTCCTGCGGCTGGACTGATTACTTGACCCCCCGGCCATTGAAGAGGAGAGCTCTGTCTGCTGCTGCTGCTGGCTCTCCTGCTGCACTGAGGGAGCTTCTGCAGTGTCCATTGCAAGAAATGGGGCAGAAGCGCTTTCCCAGCTTCATAGGCTCCTTATATATCCACTTCCCCGGATATCCGGGTCAGCAGGTGCGGCCAGGGTTCCACCCCCTCCTGCTCCCCGCCCCACAGCCCCCCCTGCACCTCCCCGCCGTCCCCACTGCAGGCGCCGCTCAGTATATGATGCAGCCGCGCCAAATATTTCAAAAATGCCGGCCGGTGCCCCACTTCCGGCGGTGGAAACCCCGCCCCCTTTTACCGGGACTGAATCGGCGCTCCCACGGGGAACGCTAACGTAGGTACGTCTCCCACCGCGTCGCCCCACAGCAGGGACGCGAGCAGGCGATCCAAAAACCCCACCGCGCCACCCACAGCAGCGACGCGCGGCGGAAGATTCAAAAGAAAACCCAGCCGCGCCGCCTATACCAGCGACGCGCGGTGAGCATTCAAAAACCCCGCCGCGCCGCCCACAGCCGTGACGCACGGCGGGAAATTCAAAAAACCCTGCCGCGTCGCTACTATGAGCGGCGCGGCAGGGTTTTTTGAATTTCCCGCTGTGCGTCACGGCTGTGGGCGGCGCGGCGGGGTTTTTGAATGCTCACCGCGCGTCGCTGGTATAGGCGGCGCAACGGGTTTTCTTTTGTGGAGAGAAATTCTTTTGTGGAGCGAAATTCAAAACTCCAAAAAAAAATATATATATTTTTTTTTACCCCCACGGCTGCACCACCCCGGCAGGCCCCCACCATGACAGGACCGCAGGAGAAGACAGGGAGAGGGGGGAATACTTACCAACCGGCGCTGGCTGGCAGACAGGGATCCTCTGGATACTGCTCCACCTGCTCCGCACACTGTCGTGGAATCCTACCCGGACCCACCGTGGCGCTTCCAGGGACTCCGCACCGGTCGAGGTAGGAGACCCTCCACTAGCTGGGTCGACCGGCTGGCCTGGGTCCTCCTGAAGATCTTCATCTGTAGGAAACCCGTCTTTCAGGAACAGGAAACCAACTGATGCGTGGGAGAGAGGGGCGAATCCCCTCTCTCCGTAGTGCTGTCATGGACGTTCGAATAAAAATTATTTTTTTTAATTCACAATCCATCTCTGTGATATATATATTAATTGCATTATTTTTTATTTATACCAGGAAACTGAAGCTGAAGAGGAGCTCCCAGAAGAACGAAGGGGTGGAGAGATACCCGGAGTGGGCCACAATTCGTACGTTTCCTGAATGCATCGCAGAAACACAACATCACACTACATACAACACAAAACAATTTAGTACAGACATCACACTGCACCCAACACATATGCCTACATCCAAGCACAAAATTTTTGTTCATTTTTATAGTCTTCTGAATCTGGTGCTCGGCCAAGAGGTCCTCGCAGTGCCTCCCAGGGTCGTCGGCATGAGCGACGCGGCGGTCTCCCATCGTGTAAGTATAACTGTACATTTTTTTTGTTGTTTTATTTATTTATTTTTTACATTTTTGTTTGTATTTTTTTTCCTCTTTTTTTTTACTTTTCTTGGTAGTTTTGAGGCTAATGTATTTTTTTCTCTTTTTCTTTAACAGGCTTCACAGCGTGCTCCCGACTCTGACGGTGAGGAGGGGGGGATTGACGTGGACCTCCTCATCGATCTGGTCAGAGAAAGGGAGCCGCTGTGGAACATGGGGGACCGCCGCCATGCTGATCTCATTGTGAGGGAGGAAATCTGCTCACTACTCGTGAACCGCTGGGAGGACCTCGATGCTCGGGCCCAGATTGAAGAGCGTAAGTATATACAGTTCAGGTTGCTGGACGTAAAGCAGTGTTTCCCAAACTCAGGTCATGTGTTCAGGATTTCCTTTTGTGCAACACTATGGAAATCCTAAAAAAAAATATCCCGTGGGGACCATGAGGACTGGAGTTTGGGAAACACTGATGTTGTATACTAACCAATTTTTGCTTTCTCGTTTCAGGGGAGAGAATTGTGAAGCGGTGGCGATCTGTGAAGGATCGCTTCAAGAAGGAGTTCACCAAAGAGATGCGGGCCCCTAGTGGATCTGGAGGAGGCAGGAGCAAGTACAAGTATGCACGAGCCCTGTCGTTCCTCCATGCAACAATGGTCACCAGAAGGTAATTACACACCCTGTTATGTTTCGGTAGCTGAGGAGAGCAGGCAAAAACGGCAATACACCAGAGAGGTTGGAATCTATTGGATTGCAGTACCCTGACTAACCACCACAACTGTAAGGTTCTGTGTATCTGTTTCTGAAACTCAGTTTGTTCGTCGGCCATTTTGCTTTCTGTTTTGCTGCAGCTATCTTGCCCTCAGTCAAAATGGAGTTTTCCAGCTTGCATGTTCCCGCCCTGATTCTCTCCGTTTGCTTCTTAAACAGCCACAGCTGAGCAATCAGTGCTTCAGAATCTAGCCTGCAGTGAACCTGTGTTCTGACTCCTGAAGCCTTGGACCTTGTACTCCAGCCATTCCTACTGAGGAACTCTGAAGCACTTGTGGACTCTGAACTCTGCTCTTGAGAGCCTCACGTTTGCATGGACTTGCGGTAACAGAGAAGAAGATCTGAATCTGTATTGGAGAGTTATTGCTGAGCTTAGATTACTCTGGCCTGCTGTGTCTCCTGCTTCTGTGTTTGCAACCTGTGTGTTTATTTTTGCCAATTTGTATGAAGCAATACAAGACTTTCTTTATCAACCTGTGTCTCAAGTATTTTCATCGCACCCAAGCACAAGACGCTATATGAACTGTACCACATACATTACAAGATTCTGAAGCCAAACGTTAGTGTCTGCTGGGTCTGGAAAGGCTTGTCTGCTGTACTGTGGATATCGGATGTCCGGTTGTACTTTCTGTGATGACAGTGGTTGTGACTTCTCACAACCATTCCAGGTGAGCAATTCCCTTAAGTTTTTTTTCTGCAGTGTTATCACAGGTAAACACTATTGTTTTTTTTTTTTTTCTCTTCTCTTTTTGTCTGCTGAAACTCTGGATATCAGATGTCTGGTTGAAAGCTTTCTGTGATGATAGTGGTTGTGACTTCTCACAACCATTCCAGGTGAGCAGTTCCCTTAAAGTTTTTTCTTTCTTCAGTGTTGCCACAGGTGAACACTATTGTTTTTTTTTTTTTTTTTCTCCTCTTCTTCCAGTACTCCTGTCTTAAAAGATCTGGAAAATGGAGGCCCGCATAAAGGAACTTTGCGGAGTGACTGATAATATCCTTGCAGATTTGCAGAATATAAAGACCCGTTTTACAAATCTTCAGGACCTAAATAATCACAATTTGCAAGTGGTTGGACAGACTACCCAGGATTTGCGAGCCAGGATTGAGGTTCTGGAGGGGCAAGTCCAGGCTCCTGCCGTGGCCCCGAGTTCTGGGATTCCCAAGTTGCCCCCTTTTCGTTTTGGTGGTGAACGTGAAAAATTCAGGGGATTTGTTAATCAATGCAATCTTTTTTTTTCTGCACATGCTTCACAATTTCCTACTGAACGATCTAAGGTGCTTACTATAATTATGTTGCTTACCAACAAGGCTTTGATGTGGGCAAACCCTCTGATTGAGACTGAGGATGATTGTTTGAATCACCTTGATGATTTTATTTCAGCCATGGGGCAGGTGTTTGATGACCCCAATCGAGGTGCAACAGCTGAAGCAGCCATGTTAGCTTTGCGCCAAGGTAAGCACTCGGTAGCTGAATATGCCTTGGATTTCAGGAGATGGGCCCTTGATACCACCTGGGACAATTCCGCCAAAAAATCTATTTTTCGAAAGGGGTTATCCCCACTGATTAAGGATGAACTTGCTCGTGCCGACCCTCCCACTGCGTTAGGTGACTTTATTAACTACTGCATCCGTATTGATACTCGTTTAACTGAACGCAGGCAAGAGAGATGGTTCGAAAGCAATCGTACTAACCTTTTCCTACCTTCCTCTCCAGCTAAGGAACCTTTGAATAGGATTACACGGGAACCTGAACCTGAACCCATGCAGGTAGACTCTTTACTACGACGGGTTAGTGATGCACGCAAGGAACATCGTTTTAAGGAGAATCTATGTTTTTATTGTGGTAAGTCAGGGCACTTTATTATTAACTGCCCCAGCCGTTCTCGCAAGACTACTGCAGCACTCATTCATTGTGAGTGTTGCGAGAGGGGATCTGTCAGGTCCGAGCCTCAGGCTCCAGAGAGATCTGCAGCAACAGATCTTGATTTCTCGGACTTAAACTCCGTTACCTCTGAGGACGTTGACTGTGTAAATGCTGCCATCTTTCAAGTTTCCTCAGCGGTGTCCCAGCTGAGTTGTAAAAAAAAAACAATTCTCACTGTTTTCTTTCCATCAAACTCTGGGTTGACTCAGCCTGGGTGTCTAGCTCTGCTATGATCGACTCAGGTGCAAGTGGAAATTTTATGGATGTCTCCTTTGCTCTGAAACAGGGAATACGTTCAGTGAAGAAGGCTACTCCAGTACAGATGGAAACTGTGGATGGCTCCCTGCTGACCTCTGGACCAGTGGATCAGGAAACAGAGCCTTTAAAGGTTCTTATGGGTAAAGATCATCAAGAGAAACTGTCCTTTATGCTTATCTCTTCTCCTCACTTTCCCATTATTCTAGGGCTACCATGGCTGCAGGCTCAGAATCCTACCATTAACTGGGAGACCAAGGAATTACACTTTCCAGAGAAACAGATGAGTCCAAAAATTTCAGCTTGCTCTGTTCCTAAAGGAACCATGTCAGTCCCTGAACTACCAGCTGTATACCAGGACTATGTGGATTTATGTGACAAGAAGAACGCTGACCAGCTTCCTCCTCACCGTCCATATGATTGTCCAATTGAATTATTGCCTGGAGCAGAGATACCTTTTGGTAA
The DNA here is from genome assembly GCA_033576555.1 of Oophaga sylvatica. Taxonomy (NCBI): domain Eukaryota; kingdom Metazoa; phylum Chordata; class Amphibia; order Anura; family Dendrobatidae; genus Oophaga; species Oophaga sylvatica. The sequence goes on from JARQOD010001184.1 coordinate 7,194, forward strand.
GATCTACCCCCTGGCGGGGCCCGAGCTGAAGGCTTTAAAAGAGTACATAGACGAAAATCTAGCCAAGGGCTTCATACGCCCCTCTTCATCTCCTGCAGGGGCACCCATATTCTTTGTAAAGAAGAAAGATGGATCCCTGAGACCATGCGTAGACTATAGGGAACTCAATAAGGTTACTATTAGAAACCGTTATCCATTGCCTTTAATCCCTGAGTTATTGGAGAGAGTGCGACATGCCAAAATTTTTTCTAAACTAGATCTTCGTGGGGCCTATAACTTAGTCCGTATTAGACCTGGGGATGAATGGAAGACTGCATTCAGGTCACGCTATGGACACTTTGAATATCTAGTTATGCCTTTTGGTCTGAGTACCGCCCCAGCCACTTTCCAACACTTGGTGAATGACATCTTCAGGGATCTCCTGGATACATTCGTGGTAATTTATTTGGATGATATTTTAATTTTTTCTAACTCCACAGAGGAACATCATGGACATGTGAGAATGGTCTTGGAACGTCTAAGACAAAATCATCTTTACATCAAGCTTGAAAAGTGTGAATTCCATAAGACCGAAATTCAATTTCTGGGGTATGTACTGTCTACACAAGGAATTAGTATGGATGGAAGTAAAACCCAAGCCATCAATGATTGGCCAAGTCCTAGAAATGTGAAGGAGGTACAGCGCTTCATCGGGTTTGCAAACTTCTATATACGTTTCATTAGAAATTTCTCTGAGGTAGTGTCACCTATCACCCAACTTACCCGGAAAGAGTCTAAGTTCTCCTGGACTCCCCAAGCCCAGGAAGCATTTTCCCGTCTAAAAGATAAATTTACCACTGCACCTATCCTAGTACATCCCAACCCAGAGCTTGCCTTCATAATAGAGGTGGATGCTTCAGACTGTGCCGTGGGAGCTATACTCTCTCAGAGAACAGGTGAGAAGAATGTCTTGCATCCCTGTGCCTTCTTTTCCCAGCAGTTGTCTTCGGCTGAGAAGAACTACGATGTGGGCAATAGAGAGTTGTTGGCCATTATTGCCGCCTTCAAAGAATGGAGACACCTTCTTCAAGGAGCTGCACAGCAAATAGTTGTTCTGACAGACCATCGTAATCTTGAGTTTATCAGGTCGGCTAAGTGCCTGACTCCTCGCCAGGCTCGCTGGAATCTTTTCTTAAACCAATTTAATTTTATTATTTCTTATAGACCAGGATCGCGCAATGGAAAGGCTGATGCACTCTCTAGGATTTACTCAGCAGAGACACGTCCAATTACTCCTCCTAAGACTATTCTTCCTGACTCTAGATTCCTAGGAGTGATTCATCATCAAGACCTAATTAAAGACATCAAGGAAGCATACCATGCGGATTCTTTTTTGGCTCAACCCCCAAGGGACGTAAGTCTTGTCTTTAAGAATGGTGTGTGGATTCTGGGACAACGTCTGTATATACCTGAAACAGTCAGATTGAGAGTATTGCAACTCATTCACGATTCCAAAATAGCCGGGCATAGAGGAATTCTAAAGACACAGGAATTTCTTTCTCGTTTCTTTTGGTGGCCCACTTGTAGGAAGGATGTTTTGGACTATGTCACTTCGTGTGAGGTTTGTGCAAGATGCAAAACACCTCGCTCTTCACCAACTGGTCTGTTACAGCCTCTTCCCACCCCGTCCCGCCCGTGGGGATCCATTTCTATGGACTTCATTGTGGAATTACCAACCTCTCAAGGAAGAACACTATTCTAGTGGTGGTTGACCGTCTAACAAAGGCAGCTCATTTTATCCCTTGTGTCGGCTTACCCACTGCAAAACAGACATCAGATTTGATGATTAAAGATGTGTTTCGCTTACATGGAGTACCGGATGAGGTTATTTCGGATCGAGGGGTGCAATTCACTTCTAGGTTTTGGCAAAATTTCTGTGCAGCATTGGACATTAAAGTAAACCTTTCTTCTGCTTTTCATCCCCAGACTAATGGACAAACCGAACGAACCAATCAAACCCTGGAGCAGTATCTCCGCTGCTTTATCTGCCACCTACAGGATGATTGGGTGGATCTACTTCCATTGGCTGAGTTCTCTTACAACAACTCTCAGAGTGCCTCCACTAAACAGTCTCCTTTTTACTCTAATCTAGGTTATCATCCTAACATTCTACCACGATTTCCCATAGAGACGCCTTTGCCAGCAGTGGCTGAAAGAGTCACGACTTTACAGAAGAATATGGATCTTCTAAAGGAGAATCTGGAATCGGCTCAGGAAAGGTACAAGAAGGCAGCAGATAAATTTCGTAAACCTGCACCAGCTTTTAAGGTAGGAGACCTGGTCTGGCTGTCAACCAGAAATCTTAAGTTAAGGATTCCATCGTCTAAGTTGGGACATAAGTACATTGGACCCTATAAAATCAGTAAAATTATAAGTGCCGTTGCTTGTCGTCTTCAATTGCCCAGAACTATGAGAATCCACCCTGTCTTTCATGTATCCCTACTAAAGGCTGCGACACCCAATACGTTTCCTGGACGTTCTTCTCCTTGCCCTGACCCAGTGCTAGTCGATGGTCAGGAGGAATTTGTGGTGGAAAGGATTTTAGATTCCAGGTTGTATAGAAATCAGTTACAATATCTGATTAAATGGCAGGGCTACCCAGTGGAGGACAACTCATGGGAGCCAGTCAATAACGTTAATGCTCCTCGCTTGCTCCGTCAGTTTCATCAGAGGTACCCACACAAGCCTGGTCTGAGGTCATCCGGAGGTTGTCCCTAAGGGGGGAGTAATGTAAGGTTCTGTGTATCTGTTTCTGAAACTCAGTTTGTTCGTCGGCCATTTTGCTTTCTGTTTTGCTGCAGCTATCTTGCCCTCAGTCAAAATGGAGTTTTCCAGCTTGCATGTTCCCGCCCTGATTCTCTCCGTTTGCTTCTTAAACAGCCACAGCTGAGCAATCAGTGCTTCAGAATCTAGCCTGCAGTGAACCTGTGTTCTGACTCCTGAAGCCTTGGACCTTGTACTCCAGCCATTCCTACTGAGGAACTCTGAAGCACTTGTGGACTCTGAACTCTGCTCTTGAGAGCCTCACGTTTGCATGGACTTGCGGTAACAGAGAAGAAGATCTGAATCTGTATTGGAGAGTTATTGCTGAGCTTAGATTACTCTGGCCTGCTGTGTCTCCTGCTTCTGTGTTTGCAACCTGTGTGTTTATTTTTGCCAATTTGTATGAAGCAATACAAGACTTTCTTTATCAACCTGTGTCTCAAGTATTTTCATCGCACCCAAGCACAAGACGCTATATGAACTGTACCACATACATTACAACAACTAAATGCAGCCGTGGAGCGTTCCTATGTTGGTCCTAGACGACTCGTCACAGCCTGAGAGATTAACTACACCTAAAGATAGAAAGAGGAAAGCTATCTGCCCCGGAGCACACTCCCAAAGAACATAGGAAGCCCCCAAACATGTAATGGCGGTTAGACAAGAGGAAATACAGACACAGACAGAAAATAGTATGAGCAAACGCTGGGGCCCAATCTGCTTAGACAAAAAAGGATAGAAAGGATACTCACTGCAATTCAAAAAAACCCTAAAAAATGCCAACGTACTGATAGCAAAAACACCTGAGATCACACGACCTCTACCACCTAAATCAGTTCTCTGGTGTAACAAAACTAAGCCGCAGCCACTGAAAAAACTGGAAAAGGCAAATGAACAAATAACAATGGCTCCAGAGGAACTGAGAGGAGCCCAAGCCCCCCCGGGGGGGGAAAACCTGGCTAACCTCACAGAAATGCAGAGAAATATGCAAATGGTAAGCACAAAAACAAAAACAGAAAATATCTTATTTGAAAGCAGAAGAAGAGGCAAGACTCAGCAAGCTTCCAAGTGAAACAGGAACCACAGTTGAGACAAGAACAATTGATCATCGGCAACCATGATGGGAGGGAACCTCCCTTATATCAAGCCAGTCTGTGAATCCTGATTGCCAATCCTCATTGAATGGTTCAGTAATGTTTGTAACCACCAGAGGGAGCTTCTGCTCAGAATTCATTTCCAAAACATTCACAACAGTACCCCCCCCCCTTGAGGAGGGGTCACCGAACCCTCATTTGTGCAACCAGGTCGGTCAGGATGAGCTCGGTGATATGCACGGATCAGTCTCCTAGCATGGATGTCCGAAGCAAACACCCAAGAATTGTCCTCCTGACCATAACCTCTCCACTTAACCAAATACTGGAGTTTCTGTCTAGAAAAACGAGAATCCAATATTTTCTCAACCACATACTCCAGATTGCCCTCAACCAAAACAGGGTCAGGAGGCACAGCCATAGGAACCACTGGCTCGACAAACCTCTTCAATAAGGACTTGTGGAACACGTTATGGATCTTAAATGTCCCTGGAAGAAGTAAACGAAAGGAAACAGGATTAAGAATCTCCATGATCTTATAAGGTCCAATGAATCTAGGCTTAAACTTAGGAGATGCAACTCTCATAGGGATATTTCTTGAGGACAACCAGACCAAGTCCCCCACTTTAAACCGAGGACCATCAGTCCTATGCCGGTTGGCAAACCGCTGGGCCTTCTCCTGAGAGAGGGACAACCTCTCCACTACCTGGTCCCAAATCTGCTGCATACGCTCCACAACAGAGACAACACCCGGACAGACAGAAGCCTCCCGTCTGTCCGAAGAAAATCGAGTGTCAGGAATCGAACCCAGTGTCTCTTGTCCACCGGCCAGCAGCTCTACCATCTGAGCTATTCTGCTGGCTACAAAGTTCCTTGCTGAACCCGGATACCATTGACTGTTCTTCCTGATCGGCTTCACCCAGTGCTCTCTCGTTTGGCCTCTGATTGCCAATTACACGCCCTATATAAACCTGGCCCTGTGGGTGTGTCATTGCGAGATTATTGTGCTTCCAGCCTTTAGTCAAGCTCTTTCTCCTGCTGTTCCTGCTGCTACAAACACTGCTCTCCTGTGAACTGACCTCGGCCTGCCACCTGACTACGTTATCTGCCTGCTCCTCTGCTACCGAACTGCCTTTCCTGTGTACCGACCTCCGGCTGCCACCTGACTACGTTATCTGCCTGCTCCTCTGCTACAAACACTGCTCTCCTGTGTACCGACCTCCGGCTGCCACCTGACTACGTTATCTACCTGCTCCTCTGCTACAAACACTGCTCTCCTGTGAACTGACCTCGGCCTGCCACCTGACTACGCTACCTGCCTCTGCTTCCCCTAGTGTTTGCAGTAACATCGGCTCCAACCCAGACGGGATCCTGACAGAATAATCTCGAGCCAAAATGGAGTCCGCTGTGAACACCCTGAGGCGGCAAGTTACGGAGCTTCAAAGTTTTTGTACTGATTCTCAAGGAAAATATGCCAAGTTACAAACTGATTTCACGGTGATACAACAGGAAGTAATTGAGCTACAAAAACAACTTCTGGACGTGCGCAATTCAGGGTCCGAATCAAACGCGCGGCTGCCGCTGCCTGCAAAGTTCAGTGGGGATCGCCAGCAGTACCGAGGATTCCTCAATCAATGCCGCATATACTTCCAGATGCAACCTGCTCCCTTTACCAGTGAGAGGAAGAAAGTTTTTTCATGATAAATCTCCTGACAGATGAAGCTCTTGCTTGGGCTTCACCTTATGTAGAAAAGGACTATGACCTCCTTAATGACCTGGAAGCCTTCACCGCAGCTATGAATCAAGTTTTTGATGACCCAAACCGCTGTGCCACAGCAGAAACCAAATTACATAATTTGCGCCAAGGAGGTCGCTCTGTTGCGGAATATACATCGGAGTTCCGTCGCTGGGTGGCCGACACCACCTGGAATCCAGCGGCCCAGAGAAGTCAATTTCGACGAGGGTTATCAGAACCAGTGAAAGACGAGCTTGCCAGGGTTGAGACCCCTGATCAGTTGGAGGACTTTATTCAACTATGTATCCGGATTGACCAAAGACTTACTGAAAGGAGAAAGGAGAGACTGCGAGCACTTGGGAATAGCCATGGCTTCTGATTTTCAGCATCAGACCACCAAGAAAAGACGCAAGGCGTGTCTGAACCGATGCAGATCGACGTCATCCGAAGACCACTCTCTGCACAGGAGAAGGAGAGGCGACGTGCAGAACATCTCTGCCTCTATTGTGGGGACCCTGGACACTATGCCATCAACTGTCTCAACAAAAGGACTATAGCCTTTACCAACAACAGGTCTGCCAGCAATATGGACCTTTCTCAGCAGTCGGATTCCATCTTGCAGACTATCTCATCAGTAACGCCAGAAATAGACAAAATACATACTACATCATCTCATTTTGTAATCCCCATTCAGGTTGTAATGGGCACCCAAAAAATACAATGCTCTGCCCTGTTGGATTCGGGAGCAGGAGGAAATTTTATGGACTTAAAATTTACACGTGATAATAATATTTCCAGTAGGACCAAATCCACACCAATTGAAATGGAAACTGTGGATGGATCACCTTTGTCTTCTGGACCTGTCACGCATGAGACAATTGAACTGGAGATTTGTATCGAACCGGATCATCATGAAGCTGTCAGTTTCCACCTTATTTCATCTCCGAAATTTCCGGTTATTCTAGGGATCCCCTGGTTTTCAGTCCATAACCCTTCTATCAACTGGGCATCAAGGACCATCACCTTTCCATCTGACTACTGTAAGAATAATTGTCATAAGGAACCCCCTGTTCTCCAACAAGTCCAAATCTCTGAGATTTCGCATGAGAAGGAAGAGAAACTACCACCTCAATATCAGCAGTTCTCTGATGTCTGCAGTAAGAAGAAAGCAGATCAATTACCTCCTCACCGTCCTTACGACTGTCCCATTGAATTGCTGCCAGGAGCTACCATTCCATTTGGACGGATTTACAATCTTTCCGAACCTGAATTGAAGGTATTAAGAAAGTTCCTGGATGAAAATTTAGAGAAAGGCTTTATTCGACCTTCCACATCTCCAGCTGGGGCACCCCTGTTCTTTGTTGAAAAGAAAGACTCCACTCTGCGGCCATGTATTGACTACAGAGAGATGAATAATATCACTGTCAAGAATCGCTACCCCGCTACCCTTGATTCCTGAACTATTTGAGAGACTCCGTTCTGCGAAAATCTTTACGAAGCTGGATCTTAGAGGGGCTTACAACCTCATACGGATTCGCCCAGGAGAAGAGTGGAAGACCGCCTTCAGAACGCGATATGGACATTTTGAATCTCTGGTTATGACCTTTGGCCTTAGCAATGCCCCAGCCACCTTTCAACATTTTATTAATGATGTATTTCGAGATTTCTTGGACCAATTCGTTGTGGCTTATCTCGATGACATTCTTATATTTTCAGACACCTTGGAAGAGCATCGCAGGCACGTCCAGTTAGTCCTGGAACGACTACAGGAGAACCATCTTTACATTAAACTTGAAAAATGTGAGTTTGAACAAACCAGTATCCAATTTCTGGGATATATCATCTCCCCAGAAGGTCTGAGCATGGATCCTGGCAAAATCAATGCTGTAGTGGACTGGCCTGTTCCAAGAAATTTAAAAAACGTCCAGCGTTTCATAGGATTTGCAAATTTTTACAGAAAATTTATAAAGAACATTTCACGGATCATACTACCAATTACTACACTAACAAAAAAGGCCAAAGCATTTTTCTGGTCTCCGGAGGCACGGGAGGCTTTTGACAAGTTGAAAACTCTTTTTACGTCTGCTCCATTGTTAGTACACCCAAATCCTGAATTGCCATTTACTGTCGAAGTGGACGCCTCAGACTCTGCAGTGGGAGCCATTCTGTCTCAGCGAGTTGGGGACAAGATGCAACTTCACCCATGTGCGTTTCTTTCCCACACCATGTCATCTGCAGAAAAGAACTACGACATCGGTAATAAAGAACTGTTAGCCATTAAAGTTGCCTTCTCCGAGTGGAGACATCTTTTGGAAGGTGCCAATCACCCTGTAACTGTCCTCACGGACCACAAGAATCTTGAATTCCTCCGTACAGCAAAAAGATTGTCTGCAAGACAAGCACGATGGGCCTTATTTTTCTCAAGATTCAATTTTATAATTTCTTACCGGCCTGGTTCAAGAAATGGCAAGGCTGACGCCCTGTCCAGGATGTGTTCGGAACCTCAGGAGAGGTCTAGTAATGACAATACAATTCTAGGCCCTAAAAATTTTTTGGGAATATTGCACTCTAGAGGACTATGTAATAGAATTAAAGATGGATATCAAGAGGACTCTTTCCTTAACCATCCTTCGGAAGACGTCGATCTTTCATTCAAAGAGGGTTTTGGATGCAGAAACACAAAATATATGTACCTGAATCTTCTCGCCTTGAAGTCCTCAAAAGTGTCCATGATTCTAAACTGGCAGGACATCCTGGAGTTGCAAAAACACAAGACTTACTACTTCGTTTCTTTTGGTGGCCTAATTGTAGGAAGGATGTGAGGAAATATGTTTCAACCTGTTTAACATGCGCACGAAACAAGACCCCACGATCGTCTCCTCTAGGACTCCTGCAACCACTCCCAGTTCCATCCAGGCCTTGGGGATCTATTTCCATGGATTTTATTGTGGAACTACCCCCTTCCAAACAGATGACCGTCATCCTTGTCATAGTGGACCGACTCACAAAAATGGCCCACTTTATTCCAACTGAAGGAATTCCTACTGCTGAAAAAACTGCAGAACTGACGATCAAAGAGGTATTCAGGTTACATGGAATTCCTGACAACGTGGTGTCTGACAGAGGCGTTCGTTTTACGTCAAAATTTTGGAAGAGCTTCTGTACAGCCTTGGGAGTCACGGTGAATCTTTCTACCGCTTTCCATCCTCAGTCCAATGGCCAGACGGAGAGAACGAACCAGACTTTGGAGCAATACCTCCGTTGCTTCATTTCCTATCTTCAGGATGACTGGGTGGACTATTTACCAACAGCAGAGTTTGCCTACAACAACTCCATACATAGCGCTACATCTCAAACCCCATTTTTTGCTAATTATGGAGTACATCCAGTATTTATCCCTAATCTGCCAGTGAACACTCCCATTCCTGCTGTTAATGACAGGCTTGCAAAATTACAGGAATCCCAGAAGGAATTATCAGAGATATTACTCAAGACCCAGGAAGTATATAAGGAAGCAGCAGATAAACATCGGAGAGTGCCCCCTGCTCTTCAGGTTGGAGACAAAGTTTGGCTGTCCACTAAAAACCTTAAGACACATGTGCCATCCTCCAAATTGGGTCAGAAATTCATTGGACCTTTTCAAATTTCTGCAAAAATTAACCAGGTTGCTTTTCGTTTAAAACTTCCCAACAATCTAAAGATTCATCCAGTATTTCACATATCCTTGCTCAAACCCTTCTGTGAAAACCCGTTTCCAGGAAGAATTCAGCCACCTCCTCCACCAGAAAGGATCCGTGGTGAAGAAGAATACATTGTGAATAAGATTCTGGACTCCCGAAAATTCAGAGGTAAACTGCAGTATCTGGTGCAGTGGGAAGGTTACGGACCAGAGGAAAATTCATGGGAACCAAAGGACAACGTCCATGCTCCTGGACTTACAAGAGCCTTCCATCAGAGGTACCCAGATAGGCCAGCTCCTGAGATGTCCAGAGGCCATCCTGGAAGGAGGGGAGTACTGTCAGGAATCGAACCCAGTGTCTCTTGTCCACCGGCCAGCAGCTCTACCATCTGAGCTATTCTGCTGGCTACAAAGTTCCTTGCTGAACCCGGATACCATTGACTGTTCTTCCTGATCGGCTTCACCCAGTGCTCTCTCGTTTGGCCTCTGATTGCCAATTACACGCCCTATATAAACCTGGCCCTGTGGGTGTGTCATTGCGAGATTATTGTGCTTCCAGCCTTTAGTCAAGCTCTTTCTCCTGCTGTTCCTGCTGCTACAAACACTGCTCTCCTGTGAACTGACCTCGGCCTGCCACCTGACTACGTTATCTGCCTGCTCCTCTGCTACCGAACTGCCTTTCCTGTGTACCGACCTCCGGCTGCCACCTGACTACGTTATCTGCCTGCTCCTCTGCTACAAACACTGCTCTCCTGTGTACCGACCTCCGGCTGCCACCTGACTACGTTATCTGCCTGCTCCTCTGCTACAAACACTGCTCTCCTGTGAACTGACCTCGGCCTGCCACCTGACTACGCTACCTGCCTCTGCTTCCCCTAGTGTTTGCAGTAACATCGGCTCCAACCCAGACGGGATCCTGACATCGAGAGTGAAACCCAAAATTGCAGAAAAATGGAGACATCAAAGTGGCAGAGCTAGCCCTATTATTAAGAGCAAACTCAGCCAAAGGCAAAAAACAACTTACAGTTATTTTTGAAATTCAGAAATTTGGCCCGATCTCTCAAAAACAAATCTGGCTTGGGAATCCTAGGTTCCACAACCGGCAACCCAGCAAGATAGACAGCAATACTCTGAACCTCAGTGGCAAGCTGATCCACACGGCCAGACAGCTGTGCAAGCTCCATTGAGAGAAAAAAAAAAATCCTCCTCAGCACCCAGAGAAAAAGAGGGAAAAAATGCAAGTAACAGAAAAAAAAAAAATCTCTGCCAACTTTTTTTCTTTCCACACTATTTTTCCCTTCTGTGAGTACCATACAATTTTCAGTTAGGCCGGTGATACTGTTATGTTTCGGTAGCTGAGGAGAGCAGGCAAAAATGGCAATACACCAGAGAGGTTGGAATCTATTGGATTGCAGTACCCTGACTAACCACCACAACTAAAGGCAGCCGTGGAGCGTTCCTACGTTGGTCCTAGACGCCTCGTCACAGCCTGAGAGATTAACTACACCTAAAGATAGAAAGAGGAAAGCTATCTGCCCCGGAGCAGACCCTTAAAGAACATAGGAAGCCCCCAAATATGTAATGGCGGTTAGACAAGAGGAAATACAGACACAGACAGAAAATAGTATGAGCAAACGCTGGGGCCCAATCTGCCTAGACAGAAAAGGATAGAAAGGATACTCACTGCAATCCAAAAAAAAACTAAAAAATGCCAACGTACTGATTGCAAAAACACCTGAGATCACACGACCTCTACCACCTAAATCAGTGCTCTGGCGTAACAAAACTAAGCCGCAGCCACTGAAAAAACCGGAAAAGGCAAATGAACAAATAACAATGGCTCCAGAGGAACTGAGAGGAGTCCAAGCGCCCCGGGGGGGGGGGGTGGAACCTGGCTAACCTCACAGAAATGCAGAGAAATATGCAAATGGTGAGCACAAATACAAAAACCGAAAATATCTTATCTGAAAGCAGAAGAAGAGGCAAGACTCAGCAAGCTTCCAAGTGAAACAGGAACCACAGTTGAGACAAGAATAATTGATCACCGGCAACCATGATGGGAGGGAACCTCCCTTATATCAAGCCAGTCTGTGAATCCTGATTGCCAATCCTCATTGAATGGTTCAGTACTGTTTGTAACCACCAGAGGGAGCTTCTGCTCAGAATTCATTTCCAAAACATTCACAACAACACCTCATGTAAAAAAAAAATGTTAACATGTCTAATTTTTTTTTCAGCCAGGGCCATTCAATATCAGTTTATTAATTGTATTTTTTTCTCTTTATTCCACAGAACGGTGACCAGCACTCGGGAGCCTGCAGAGTTGGACCCTTCTGGAGCGATCTCTCAGGAGTCCACCACCAAGGGACACTTCAACCTCCCCAGCCCATCCGCATCTTCCCAGACATGTGAGCCCTCTGTCCCCTCCACCAGCACTGGAGCATCGTGGCCGAGTGCATTGCATGAGGCTACTGGTCAGGAGATAGCTTTCCCTTTACCCCACCCTTCTGCCGCTGCCACCTCTAGTACACCTGTGGCTACTGGCGGCAGAGGGGTCAGGAAAGGAGCTATGTGTCCGAGTTCTTGCATCTTAATGCATCTTTCCAGAACTGTCTTAAAGTCTTGTCAGAGCAACTTGCCGCAGGCTTTAACCCCTCTCTGACATTAGACGTACTATCCCGTCCATAAAACCCGTGCCATTCTGCCCATGGACGGGATAGTACGTCATAGGCGATCAGCTGCGCTCCTGAGGGGAGCGCAGCTAATCGCCGCCGGGTGTCAGCTGATTATCACAGCTGACACCCGTGACTGTGTGTCAGGAGCGGTCACGGACCGCTCCCGGCACATTAACCCCTAGCACACCGCGATCAAACATTATCGCGGTGTACTGGGGGCACAGGGGAGGATCGCGCAGGGTGGGGACTCCCTGCGCGCCCCCTTGAGACCCTCAGACCAGCGCGATGTGATCGCGCTGTTCTGAGGGCTTCCTCCCTCCCAGGACCCGGATCCAAGATGGCGCCGGGGTCCTGGAGGGAGGCGGCTTCCTCAGTGCCTGCTGAGAGCAGGCACTGAGAAGCCTGCAGCTATGCCTGAGCGATCGCTGGTGTGACAGAGTGCTGTGCACACTGTCACACCAGCGATTTGATAAAATACAGTGATGTCCCACCCTGGGACAAAGTAAAAAAGTTAAAAAAATAAAAATAAACATGTATAAAAAAAAATCCAAAATAAATTAAAAAAAAAAAAATATTCCCCAATAAATTCATTTCTTCCTGTAAATAAAAAAAAAAAACAATAAAAGTACACATATTTGGTATCGCCGCGTCCGTAACGACCCCCCCTATAAAACTGTCCCACTAGTTAACCCCTTTAGTGAACCCCTTAAAAAAAAAAAAAAAACGAAGCAAAAAATCAATGCTTTATCATCATACCGCCGAACAAAATGTGGAATAACGCGCGATCAAAAAGACCGATATAAATAAACATGGTACCGCTGAAAACGTCATCTTGTCCCGCAAAAAACGAGCCGCCATACAGCATCATCAGCGACAGCAAAAAAATAAAAAAGTTATAGCTTGCAGAATAAAGCGATGCAAAAATAATTATTTTTTATATAAAATTGTTTTTATTCTATAAAAGCGCCAAAACATAAAAAAATGATATAAATGAGGTATCGCCATAATCGTACTGACCCGAAGAATAAAACTGCTTTATCAATTTTACCACACGCGGAACAATAAAAACGCCTCCCCCAAAAGAAATTCATGTATTGCTGATTTTTGTTCATTCTAACCTCCCAAAAATCGAAATAAAAAGCAATCAAAAAATGTCACCTGCTCAAAAATGGTACAAATAAAAACGTCAACTCGTACTGCAAAAAATAAGACCTCACATGACTCTGTGGGCCAAAATATGCAAAAATTATAGCTCTCAAAATGTGGCGATGCAAAAAACTATTTTTGCAATAAAAAGCGTCTTTTAGCGTGACAGCTGCCAATCATAAAAACCCGCTATAAATAGTAAATCAAACCCCCCTTTATCACCCCCTTAGTTAGGGAAAAATAATAAAATTAAAAAAATGTATTTATTTCCATTTTCCCATTAGGGTTAGGGTTGCGGCTAAAGTTAGGGTTAGGGTTTGGCGCTAAAGTTAGGATTAGGGTTAGGGTTGGGATTAGGGGTGTGTTAGGGTTAGGTTTGTGGTTAGGGTTGGGACTAGGGTTAGGGGTGTGTTGGGGTTAGGGTTGGAGTTAGAATTGGGGGGTTTCCGCTGTTTAGGCACATCAGGGGCTCTCCAAATGTGACATGGCGTCTGATCTCAATTCCAGCCAATTCTGCGTTGAAAAAGTCAAACGGTGCTCCTTCACTTCTGAGCTCTGCCATGCGTCCAAACAGTAGTTTATCCCCACATATGGGGTATCAGCGTACTCTGGACCCCAAGAGTTATTGTGCAATTTGTCCTATTTCTTCTGTTACCCTTGGGAAAATAAAAAACTGGGGGCGAAAATATAATTTTTGTACAAAAAAAATTATTTTTTTGTTTTTACGGCTGTACATTATAAACTTCTGTGAAGCACTTGGGGCTTCATAGCGCTCACCACACACCTAGATAAGTTCCTTGTGGGGTCTATTTTCCAAAATGGGGTCACTTGTTGGGGATTTCCACTGTATAGGCGCATCAGGGGCTCTCCAAATGCGACATGAAGCCCCCAGACCATTCCATCAAAGTCTGCAAAACGTCACTACTTCCCTTCCGAGCCCCAACGTGTACCCATACAGTAGTTTTCTCCCACATATTGGGTATCAGCGTACTCAGGACAAATTGGGCAACAACTTTTGGGGTCCAATTTCTCCTGTTACCCTTGTAAAAATAAAATATTGGGGCGAAAAAATCATTTTTGCAAAAAAAAAAAAAAAGATTTTTTATTTTTACGACTGTGCGTTATAAACTTCTGTGAAGCACTTCGGGGTTCAAAGTGCTCACCACAGATCTAGATAAGTTCCTTGTGGGGTCTATTTTCCAAAATGGGGTCACTTGTGGGGGGTTTCCACTGTTTAGGCGCATCAGGGGCTCTCCAAATGCGACATGACGCACCCAGACCATTCCATCAAAGTCTGCAATCCAAAACGTCACTACTTCCCTTCCGAGCCCTGACGTGCGCCCCATACAGTAGTTTTCTCCCACATATTGGGTATCAGCGTACTCAGGACAAATTGGACAACAACTTTTGGGGTCCAATTTCTCCTGTTACCCTTGTGAAAATAAAATATTGGGGGCGAAAAAAATCATTTTTGTAAAAAAAAAAGGATTTTTTATTTTTACGGCTGTGCGTTATAAACTTCTGTGAAGCACTTCGGGGTTCAAAGTGCTCACCACACATCTAGATAAGTTCCTTGTGGGGTCTATTTGCCAAAATGGGGTCACTTGTGGGGGGTTTCCACTGTTTAGGTGCATCAGGGGCTCTCCAAATGTGACATGACGCCCCCAGACCATTCCATCAAAGTCTGCAATCCAAAACGTCACTACTTCCCTTCCGAGCCCCGACGTGTGCCCATACAGTAGTTTTCGCCCACATATTGGGTATCAGTGTACTCAGGACAAATTGGACAACAACTTTTGCGTTCCAATTTCTTCTGTTACCCTTGTGAAAATAAAATATTGGGGGCGAAAAAATCATTTTTGTAAAAAAAAAAAAGATTTTTTATTTTACGGCTGTACGTTATAAACTTTAGTGAAACACCTGGGGTTCAAAGTTCTCACCACACATCTAGATAAGTTCCTTGAGGGGTCTAGTTTCCAAAATGGTGTCATTTATGGGGGTTTCCACTGTTTAGGCAGATCAGGAGCTCTCCAAACACGACATGGCGTCCAGCCAATTCTGCGTTGAAAAAGTCAGACGGCGCTCCTTCCCTTCCAAACTCTGCCATGCACCCAAACAGTGGTTTACCCCCACATATGGGGTATCAGCGCACTCAGGACAAATTGCACAATAACTTTTGGAGTCTTGTTACCCTTGGAAAAATAAAAATTGGGGTGAAAAGATCATTTTTGTGGAAAAAATATGATTTTTAAATTTTACGGCTCTACGTTATAAACTTGTGTGAAACACTTGAGGGTTCAAAGTGCTCACAACAGATCTAGATAAGTACCTTAGGGGGTCTAGTTTCCAAAATGGTGTCACTTGTGGGGGGTTTCCACTGTTTAGGCGCATCAGGGGCTCTCCAAACGCGACATGGCATCCAATCTAAATTCCAGCCAATTTTAGTTTGAAAAAGTCAAACGTCGCTCCTTCCCTTACGAGCTCTGCCGTGTGCCCAAACAGTGGTTTTCCCCCACATATGGGGTATTGGCGTACTCAGGAGAAATTGCATAACAACCTTATCTGTCCATTTTCTCCTTTTACCCTTGTGAAAATAAAAAAAAAGTTTGTAAAAGATAATTTTTGTGGCTAAAAAGTAAAATATTCATTTTTTCCTTCCACGTTGCTTTAGTTACTGTGAAGCACCTGAAGGGTTAATAAACTTCTTGAATGTGGTTTTGAGTACCTTGAGGGGTGCAGTTTTTAGAATGGTGTCACTTTTGGGTATTTTCTTCCATATAGACCCCTCAAAGTGACTTCAAATGTGAGGTGGTCCCTAAAAAAAATGGCTTTGTAAATTTTGTTGTAAAAATGAGAACTCGCTGGTCAACTTTTAACCCTTATAACTTCCTAACAAAAAAAAATTTTGGTTCCAAAATTGTGCTGATGTAAAGTAGACATGTGGGAAATGTTATTTCTTAACTATTTTGTGTGATATATTTCTCTGTTTTAAGGGAATAAAAATTCAAAGTTTGAAAATTGCAAAATTTTAAAAATTTTCGCCATATTTGCGTTTTTTTCAAAAATAAACGCAAGTTATATCGAAGAAATTTTACCACTAACATGAAGTACAATATGTCACGAGAAAACAATCTCAGAATCGCGAAGATCCGTTGAAGCGTTCCAGAGTTATAACCTCATAAAGAGACAGTGGTCAGAATTGTAAAAATTGGCCCGGTCATTAACGTGCAAACCACCCTTGGGGGTGAAGGGGTTAATCAGCTCAACTCCAGCATTCTGGATGTAAAGACACTTCTGCAAACCATGCATTCAGAAGCAAGAAGTTCTCCAAACCACAGCTTTTTCCGGTCTGTAGTCGAGCGCATGGATACACTATCTCCTAGCCAGCAGATGCATGTAATGCATTCTTGCCACGCTGCTTTAGCGCAGGTTACCTCCCAACCTCCTCCACCCACCCGTCGTTCCTCCCACACCTGCCCCCCCTCCAGCCACCGTCCCTCCCACTCCTATTCAATACCAGCAACCTCCCCAGTACCAGCAACCTCCCCACTTCCAACAACCTGCCCCGTACCAACCTCCTTCCCTGTACCAGTTCCTAACCACATCTGCTCCTCCAGTCCCTGCCCAACCCTCCTCTCCACCACCCACCTGTTCTGCCTCCAACATCTCCACCCGTTCCATTTCTTTTTCCACCCCTTCACCTCTTTTACCTGATCCTTCCCCACCACCATCCCAGTCCACTCTCCACACTCCCAATGTCGAAGTGTCCCGCAGCCCCTCCAGCAGTATCTCCACCCCACACTACACAAATTTGTGAATGTAAATAAAAAAGAAACTTATGTTTGTAAAAAAAAATTATTAAAAAAATGTTGACATGACATTGAAAAAAAAATGTGAATAAACATTTCTTTCAGAGTAAAAAAAAATATGTTAATAAACATTTTTATTACATACAATAAATGTAAAATTGGTTGATTAAAATTGTTGTCTGTCATTTATTTCTAAGGTACAATAAAAGTAAAATGTATTGGGCATACAAAATCAGGTACATAACTTTGGCCAAAAGGTAAATTAATTTTACCTTTTGGCCAAAGTTGTGTCCCTGGTTGTGTATTAGCCAAAGTATTTCACCTGTTAACCAAAGTTGTGTACATTGTTAGGTAATCCCCAACAAGGTACACAACTTCGGTTAAAAGGTGAAATACTTTGGGTAATACACAACCTGGGACACAACTTTGGCCAAAAGGTAAAATACTGTACATAATCCACAACAAGGTAGACAACTTTGGTTTGCAAAGGTATACAGTGGGTACACAAGGTACAAAGGTAAAAGAGCAATTTATTAAACTCTGTCATCCTGCCAGTCTAGTCTTCCTTCAGGGGACATAAAGTATTCTGCAAATTTGTCCCTCATTCGGGAAACAGTCACAGAACTTCTATTGCTAATGTTCTGGTAATCATGCAAGGTTGTTTCTTCAGAGTTGTCCTCAATGGAAATCGGTCCCTTGCAGATAACAAAATTGTGCAGGACCACACAAGCTTTGATAACCTCGTCCACAGTTTCAGTCTTGAGGTTGATCGCAGTCAATAGAACATGCCATTTGACTGTCATAATACCCAAAGCGCACTCCACCATTCTTCTGGCACTTGTGAGGCCGTAATTGAAAATTCTTTTTTTTGGTGTCAATCCTCTGCTGGAGTACGGTTTCAGCAGGTGTTCTGACAGCTGGAAGGCTTCATCCTCTACACAAACAAAAGGCATAGGTGGGCCAGATGTTTAAGGCAGCGGTCTAGGGGGTGGGAACTGGAAGGTGTTTCCATAGAGCTGATGGCCCATTGCTGACAGTTTGAAGACTTGTGAGTCATTGGAGCGGCTATAGGCCCCAATATCTACAGCAATAAATTTGTATTCCGCGTCAGCGATGGCCATTAGGACAATTGAAAAATATTTTTTGTAATTAAAATATTCTGATCCAGATAAGGCTGGCTTGACAATCCGGATATGTTTCCCGTCCACAGCGCCCAGGCAATTAGGAAACTGACATATTTGTTCAAACTTGTCAGCAACTTCAAGCCAACTCTCTGTTGTGGCTCTGGTAGAAATTCCTCAACTAGACAGTCCCACAATGCACGGCATATGTGCTTCACAATTTCAGAGATGGTGGAAATCCCAAGTCTGTACTGGAAATGGAGTGAGGAAAGAGATTCTCCAGTTGCCAGGAATCTGTGAATAAAAAAAAAAAAAAAGTTTCAAATCACAGCATTACATACCAGAACTCAGCTATAACAATTGGAGATACTATAAAAATGTTTATTTTTATAGTATCTCCAATTGTTAAAGCTGAGTCAGATGGCCGTATACAAACTAATAGCAACAACATTCCAGGACAAGTGTGCTCTGAAGCAAGCGGATCCAATAAATATGGCTTACCGAAGAGTCACCATCAGACGCTCCGCCGGTGAAATGGAGAAGCGGCAATACATGTCCGATCTTCTTATGAGGTGTCCTATGCGCTCCACCAAGAAATCAAAGTTCTCCATTTTCATCCTAATATATGCGAAAAATTTCTGAGGGTTTCCTCGTAGCTCCACATATAGTGTAGAAAACACCCCACGCGTCATTCTCTGGGCTGTGATGGGGTGGATCCAGAGTCGGCGCTGACGCATGATGCGCTGCTGTATCTTTCTCTCCTTGTCCAGAACAATCGCTTTCAGACGATTCGCCTCCACTGTGAAATCCACCAAATTCTTCAGAATGTTTCCTATCACAACGTCCATCTTCACCAGCCACTTGCTCCTCTCTCCAACCTGCACTTGCTCCTCTACAACCTGTCAAAGATGGGCTGTAGGAACAGTGTATATGTTTTCAGTGGCCAATCACGTTTGGAAGCCACCAAGGGGCGTTTTTAAAAATCGGATCCGTTGTAATCTGTCTTAAAACGGATAAAAAAACGGATGAAACGGATCCGGTTTTTGGTCGGATCCGCTAGACGGATCCGGCCGAAAACTGGATCAGTCTCATCCGTGTTTACATAATATTAGCCGGATCCGGCGCGAAGCCGGATCGCGCCGGACGGCAAAAAACTGATGTGTGAAAGTAGCCTAACCTGGGACACACGGTGCACCTTGTTTACTCATCCCTGCAGAATATGCCCTTGATAAAGGCCATTATGGTCGAAACGTTGGGTCAATATTTATGCTGAAAAATGTTTTGTTTTTTCACTTCACTAATAAAAATTGTATTACATATCCCCTGGATCATATTCTTTTGGGAGTGCTCGAGGTTACTTCCATTAATATACAACATTTTGACCATATTGTGGCCTTTATCAAGTACCAAGACACGTGAATCTTCCATCTTCTTTTTATCTTGGTGCTAGGACATTTATTAATGATGGAGCTCTTCGAAATGTCAAAGAGGGATTGCTAGGTAATGTTTTTCCCATTCCAGCTGTCTGACATGCTCAAGATGCTCCTCCAGAGTACGAGAGTAACTCAATAGAGTTGAGCGATACTTTCCGATATCCTAAAGTATCGGAATCGGAATGGTATCGCCGATATCACTAAAAAATCGGCGATACCCGATACCGATACCGGAAGTCCCATGTAAGTCTATGGGAACAAAATATCGCAACTAAAAAAACCCCATTCTTTCCTTGTAAACACTAAATATACACACATAGAATACATATATATATATACATGTCATTGTGACATATATATATACATATATGTATAGTTTATACACTTCTACATAGTAAAATATCCTTTGATTCAATTGCCGGGTAAAGCCGGCTTCAGTGAAAAGACAGAAGCACCCGACATGAAATGACACTTGGTGTACATAGGGTTAACCATGTCTTTTCATGTCGTTTGCTATCTGATTTGCACAAACAATTAAATCAGACTATGTGTGCAAAATTTCACACCTGTAGGGGTTAATTAAAGGTGTAAATTCGTTGTAAAAAAAACGGACTTTTTTGCTACGAATTTACACCTTTAATTAACCCCTACAGGTGTGAAATTTTGCACACATAGTCTGATTTAATTGTTTGTGAAAATTAGATAGCAAAGGACATGAAAAGACATGGTTAACCCTATGTACACCAAGTGTCATTTCATGTCGGGTTCTGCATTTTCACAAAAGCCGGCAATTGAATTAGCGGCTATTATACTATGTAGAAGTGTATGAACTACAAATATAAATATATATATATATGTGTCACAAATTCAATGACATGTATATATATATATATATATGAGGTGTAAAATTGCTGAAAAAAAATGCGTGGGCTCCCGCCCTATTTTCGCAACCAGACAGACAAAGCCAGTGAGTGGGGGCAGATAATAATAGCCCAGAGAGGGACCATTATTTTTGGCCCCCCCCGGCTACTTAACATCTGCCCCCAGACACCCCAGAAAGGGCAAATCTCTAATTAGATTTGCCCTTTCTGGCACTTTGCCCGTCTATTCCCATTGCCCTGTAGCGGTGGCGAATGGGTTAATAAGGGGTTAAAATGACCTTGCAATTGAAAGGTCACTTTAAGCCAGGTTAATAATTGAGAGCTGTCAATTAGACAACTATCAATTATTAATCCTATTGTATGAAAGAAAAATCAAACACACACACTTTAATAAAAAATAAGTTTAATGAAATAATCACACAGTTTTTGACCATATTTTATTTACCTGCTAAAACCATTTCCTGTAATAAAAATAAAATAAAAAAGCAAAATTATTCTTACCTATCCCATGCACAGTCAGGTCCCATGGTGTAATCCTTCAGAAAGGGTTAATGTTTACTGCAGGGACCGCAGCTAATGCTGCAGCCTCACAGTAAACCCCAAATGAATGAGTTCCTCTCCTGCCTGACAGGAGAGTAAAGGCTGGGTGTCACATAACGATACACCAGCGATCCCGACAACGATATGCACTTGTCAGGATCGCTGGTGTATCGCTACATGATCGCTGCTGAGCTGCCAAACAGGCAGCTCAGGCAGCGATCTGGGACAGCGACACTGCGGGTAACATCGCTTAAGGGCCCGTCTCACATAGCGATATCGCTACCGAGATCGCTGCTGAGTCACTAGTTTTGTGACGCAGCAGCGAGCTCACCAGCGATATCGCTGTGTGTGACATTCAGCGACGATCAGCCCCCCTGCCGGGTATCGCTGATCGTCGCAGAAATGTCAGGACCTTTTTTTGATCGCTGGTTTCCCTCTGACAGGCACGCATCGCTGCGTGTGACAGGCGGGAGACCAGCGATCCGCTGGTAACCAAGGTACACAGCGGGTTTCCAGGCACCGCGCAGCGCTTGGAAACCCGCTGTGTACCTTGGATACCAGCTCCCTGCATCAGGGCGCTGGTATCCAAGGTACACAGCGGGTTTCTAGGCACAGCCCCGCGCCTGGAAACCCGCTGTGTACCTTGGTTACCAGCGGATCGCTGGTCTCCCGCCTGTCACACGCAGCGATGTGTGCCTGTCAGCGGGAAACCAGCGATCAAAAAAAGGTCCTGACATTTCAGCGACGATCAGCGATACCCGGCAGGGGGCTGATCGTCGCTGAATGTCACACACAGCGATATCGCTGGTGAGCTCGCTGCTGCGTCACAAAACTAGTGACTCAGCAGCGATCTCGGTAGCGATATCGCTATGTGAGACGGGCCCTTAAGTGGAAAGCTTAATTGATTGCTTTCCACTTTCACTTCAGGTCAGCCAGGGACACAATCAGTGACGTCAGAGGGAACTGATTAACAAAAATAGGGGTTCCCTTCGAAAAAAAAATGGCGTGGGGTCCCCCCTATTTTTGTTAACCAGCCAGATGAAGCAGACCGCTGAGGCCTGGATTTTCAGGCTGTTAAGGAGCCAAGATCCATGGACCTTGCCAGCCTGATAATACTAGGCCACAGCAGTCTGCATATCTTGGCTGATTAACAAAAATAGGGATCCCCTCGAAAAAAATTGGCGTGGGGTCCCCCCTATTTTTGTTAACCAGCCAGATGAAGCAGACCGCTGAGGCCTGGATTTTCAGGCTGTTAAGGAGCCAAGATCCATGGACCTTGCCAGCCTGATAATACCAGGCCACAGCAGTCTGCATATCTTGGCTGATTAACAAAAATAGGGGATCCCCTCGAAAAAAATTGGCGTGGGGTCCCCCCTATTTTTGTTAACCAGCCAGATGAAGCAGACCGCTGAGGCCTGGATTTTCAGGCTGTTAAGGAGCCAAGATCCATGGACCTTGCCAGCCTGATAATACCAGGCCACAGCAGTCTGCATATCTTGGCTGATTAACAAAAATAGGGGATCCCCTCGAAAAAAATTGGCGTGGGGTACCCCCTATTTTTGTTAACCAGCCAGATGAAGCAGACCGCTGAGGCCTGGTTTTTCAGGCTGGTAAGGATCCAATATCCATGGACCTTGCAAGCCTGATAATACCAGGCCAAGCAGTCTGCTTAGCTTGGCTGGTTAACAAAAATGGGGATCCCCTCGAAAAAAAAACGGCGTGGGGATCCCCCCTATTTTTGTTAACCAGCCAAGTAAAATGCAGACTGCTGCGGCCTGGTATTAAAAGACTGTCAAGGCCCATGGATTTTGGCCCTCAACAGCCTGATAATACCAGGCTACAGCAGCCCCACATTTGGCGCATCAAAAGATGTGCCAATTGTGGCACTTTACCCGGCTCTTCCCACTTGCCCTGTAGCGGTGGCAAGCGGGGTAATAAGGGGTTATTGTCACCGTTGATTGCACGGTGACAATAAGCCCGGTTAATAATGGAGAGGTGTCAATAAGACACCGATCCATTATTAATCCCAAAGTTATTAAATGTATAAAAAAAAGACACAGCAAGAAAAAAGTATTTTAATGAAATAAAAGAGACAACACAGTTTTCATTTCTTTTATTGTACTCTCATTCCTGCGACGCCATCGATCTCCTGTAAAAAAAGAAAAAAAACAAACCAACAGTATACCACCTGTCCGACGCAGTCCATAGTAACGAGTGTCCCACGACGATCCAGCTCTGCTACATCGGAATGACAGGCAGAGCCTGTCATCGCGACGCAGCACAGCTGATTACCTGCTTCCCCGGCGGTGACGTCATCGGACTGACTGCTTTACGGCCGGGATTACCCAGCAGTCACTGCAGTTATCGCGAGAAACTGCATGTGACCGCTGGGGAAAGAAGATTGCGGCCATGAAGCAGTCCAGGCCGTGACCGCCGGAGATCTTCTGCCAGGTAAGTGCCGCTGACTCCTGACAGACCCGACCGACGGACACTGACAGTGACAGTGACAATCCCGATTCTGGTATCCGATAAGACGAAAATATCGGAACTCGGAATCGGAATTCCGATACAGCCAATATCGGCCGATACCCGATATTTGCAGTATCGGAATGCTCAACACTATAACTCAATATATCATCCAGGTAAACTACCACAAATCTACTCACCAGTGCGAAAAACATAATTTATGAAATTTTCAAAGGCTGCCGGAGCATTGGTTAATCTGAATGGCATCAGCAAATTTTCAATATGACCCTCAGGTGTATTGAATGCGGTCTTCCATTCGTCACCATGGCGTATATGTATAAGGTTATATGCCCCTCTCACAGTGAGTTTACAAAATCAATTATCTCCAGATAATTGGTTACACAGGTCAGGTATAAGGGGTGAAGGATCAGGATTGTGCACTGTGATTTTATTAATCTCTCTAAAATCCAAGCACAGATGCCGTCCTCCATCCTATTAACAAAAAAAAACCCCACAGCGGCTGGAGAGGTGGATGGCCGTATATGAGCCTTAGGCCGGCGTCACACACAACGACAAAAAATCGGTCCGTTTTAGACGGTCGATTGTCGGATCAAAATGCAAACATCACACATCCTTCTGTCATCCGATTTTCCTTCAAAGATGCGATTTAGTCGCATGTGTGTGTACCTTGTAACATCCGATTTTCATCCGACTTGCGAGAATTTCTCGCAGGCTTGCAAAACTGACATATAATGGATCCAAAAGAATAGTATTAAAATCACAAAAGAAAGAATAGATATATACACATAGAACACATATATATATATATACATGTCATTGTGACATGTATATATATATATATATATTTATAGTTCTTACACTTCTACATACTGTATTAGCCGCTCATGTAAATTTGTAAAAAAAAATTAATTTTTAACAACGAATTTACACTTTTAATTAACCCCTACATGTCTGAAATTTTGCACACATATACTTATGTAATATTAACTTAATACCAAATATCAAAATACATGAAATTATATGGTTAACTGTGTGGAAACAATGTATCATTTCATGTCGGCTTCTGTGATTTCACAGAAGCCGGCAATTGAATGAGCGGCTAATACAGTATGTAGAAGTGTAGAAACTATAAATATATATATATATATACATGTCACAATGACATATATATATATATATGTATTCTATGTGTGTATATGTATTGATTCGATTCTTTATTAAAGCTGTCAGTGTGATTTTACAGTATAGGCAGGGATGAATTGCCGGCTTTTCTAAAGGACACCGATGCGATTTCATCGTAAGTCACACAGTGTGGTCCGTTTGTAATCCGATTTTTCATCGCTCCCATAGACTTGCATTGGCGATAGTCGACCCACAATCGGTGACAATCGCAGCATGCTGCGATTGTACACGGACGTTTAAAACGGACCACAAAAAATCTGATACTGGGAGCTGCTCCATAGATTAACATAGGTCCGACTGCAATGTGATATTTCATCGCATTGCAGTCGTCCGATTTTGTCGCCAGTGTGACTCCGGCCTTAGGCCGGGGTCAGACTTGCGAGTGTGATGTGAGAAACTCACACCAGTCTCTCATCAACACCCGGCACTGCCGCCGCACTCGGACCAGAATGTGTGGCTGCATAGAGATACATACAGCAACACTCTCCTTAGTGCCGGGTATTGATGTGAGACTCGTGAGTTTCTAGTATTACACATGCAAGTGTGACCCCAGCCTTGGCCGGATTCTGGAAGGGGTTAAATAAACG
This sequence comes from Oophaga sylvatica, assembly GCA_033576555.1. NCBI lineage: Eukaryota > Metazoa > Chordata > Amphibia > Anura > Dendrobatidae > Oophaga > Oophaga sylvatica. Next base: position 32,362 of record JARQOD010001184.1, read on the forward strand.
AGATTTCAGCATTTTAGCTCCTGGTGTGGAGTCGATAGCACAATCAGATGCCGCCATATAGGAGCCGTCCGGTCACTGGTGATAATTCCCTCATGTGTGGGGTCTATTTGTCTCCAGAGAAATCACACGTTACATTCCACACATAACACTGTGTAGAAAAGGCGGCGCGGAGGAATTGTGCCAGTAGTGAGGGGAATAATGGCGGGAATGTCACTGACTGAGGAGAAGTCTCCATGTAGCGTCTGCAGTCCGGATATCATGTGACCCTGACTCCTCCCCTCCTGTGACCTCATCACAGGTCCTGTGCACAGAGCAGCCATATATGTGGAGTGCGGCTCTGCGGGTGGAGGTCGGTGCTGGAGGCTCCATTATTCTCTATGTGGAGTGCGGCTCTGCGGGTGGAGGTCGGTGCTGGAGGCTCCATTATTCTCTATGTGGAGTGCGGCTCTGCGGGTGGAGGTCGGTGCTGGAGGCTCCATTATTCTCTATGTGGAGTGCGGCTCTGCGGGTGGAGGTCGGTGCTGGAGGCTCCATTATTCTCTATGTGGAGTGCGGCTCTGCGGGTGGAGGTAGGTGCTGGAGGCTCCATTATTCTCTATGTGGAGTACGGCTCTGCGGGTGGAGGTAGGTGCTGGAGGCTCCATTATTCTCTATGTGGAGTGTGGCTCTGCGGGTGGAGGTAGGTGCTGGAGGCTCCATTATTCTCTGTGTAGTGCGGCTCTGCTGGTGGAGGTCGGTGCTGGAGACTCCATTATTCTCTGTGTGGAGTGCGGCTCTGCGGGTGGAGGTCGGTGCTGGAGGCTCCATTATTCTCTATGTGGAGTGCGGCTCTGCGGGTGGAGGTAGGTGCTGGAGGCTCCATTATTCTCTATGTGGAGTGTGGCTCTGCGGGTGGAGGTCGGTGCTGGAGGCTCCATTATTCTCTATGTGGAGTGCGGCTCTGCGGGTGGAGGTCGGTGCTGGAGGCTCCATTATTCTCTATGTGGAGTGTGGCTCTGCGGGTGGAGGTCGGTGCTGGAGGCTCCATTATTCTCTATGTGGAGTGCGGCTCTGCGGGTGAAGGTCTGTGCTGGAGGCTCCATTATTCTCTATGTGGAGTGCGGCTCTGCGGGTGGAGGTAGGTGCTGGAGGCTCCATTATTCTCTATGTGGAGTGTGGCTCTGCGGGTGGAGGTAGGTGCTGGAGGCTCCATTATTCTCTATGTGGAGTGTGGCTCTGCGGGTGGAGGTCGGTGCTGGAGGCTCCATTATTCTCTATGTGGAGTGTGGCTCTGCGGGTGGAGGTCGGTGCTGGAGGCTCCATTATTCTCTATGTGGAGTGCGGCTCTGCGGGTGGAGGTCTGTGCTGGAGGCTCCATTATTCTCTATGTGGAGTGCGGCTCTGCGGGTGGAGGTAGGTGCTGGAGGCTCCATTATTCTCTATGTGGAGTGTGGCTCTGCGGGTGGAGGTCGGTGCTGGAGGCTCCATTATTCTCTATGTGGAGTGCGGCTCTGCGGGTGGAGGTCGGTGCTGGAGGCTCCATTATTCTCTATGTGGAGTGTGGCTCTGCGGGTGGAGGTAGGTGCTGGAGGCTCCATTATTCTCTATGTGGAGTGTGGCTCTGCGGGTGGAGGTAGGTGCTGGAGGCTCCATTATTCTCTATGTGGAGTGTGGCTCTGCGGGTGGAGGTAGGTGCTGGAGGCTCCATTATTCTCTATGTGGAGTGCGGCTCTGCGGGTGGAGGTAGGTGCTGGAGGCTCCATTATTCTCTATGTGGAGTGTGGCTCTGCGGGTGGAGGTAGGTGCTGGAGGCTCCATTATTCTCTATGTGGAGTGTGGCTCTGCGGGTGGAGGTCGGTGCTGGAGGCTCCATTATTCTCTATGTGGAGTGCGGCTCTGCGGGTGGAGGTAGGTGCTGGAGGCTCCATTATTCTCTATGTGGAGTGCGGCTCTGTGGGTGGAGGTAGGTGCTGGAGGCTCCATTATCCTCTATGTGGAGTGTGGCTCTGCGGGTGGAGGTAGGTGCTGGAGACTCCATTATTATCTATGTGGAGTGCGGCTCTGCGGTGGAGGTAGGTGCTGGAGGCTCCATTATTCTCTATGTGGAGTGCTGCTCTGCGGGTGGAGGTAGGTGCTGGAGGCTCCATTATTCTCTATGTGGAGTGTGGCTCTGCGGGTGGAGGTAGGTGCTGGAGGCTCCATTATTCTCTATGTGGAGTGCGGCTCTGCGGGTGGAGGTCGGTGCTGGAGGCTCCATTATTCTCTGTGTGGAGTGCGGCTCTGCGGGTGGAGGTAGGTGCTGGAGGCTCCATTATTCTCTATGTGGAGTGCTGCTCTGCGGGTGGAGGTAGGTGCTGGAGGCTCCATTATTCTCTATGTGGAGTGTGGCTCTGCGGGTGGAGGTAGGTGCTGGAGGCTCCATTATTCTCTATGTGGAGTGCGGCTCTGCAGGTGGAGGTAGGTGCTGGAGGCTCCATTATTCTCTATGTGGAGTGCGGCTCTGCGGGTGGAGGTCGGTGCTGGAGGCTCCATTATTCTCTATGTGGAGTGTGGCTCTGCGGGTGGAGGTAGGTGCTGGAGGCTCCATTATTCTCTATGTGGAGTGCGGCTCTGCGGGTGGAGGTAGGTGCTGGAGGCTCCATTATTCTCTATGTGGAGTGCTGCTCTGCGGGTGGAGGTAGGTGCTGGAGGCTCCATTATTCTCTATGTGGAGTGTGGCTCTGCGGGTGGAGGTAGGTGCTGGAGGCTCCATTATTCTCTATGTGGAGTGCGGCTCTGCGGGTGGAGGTAGGTGCTGGAGGCTCCATTATTCTCTATGTGGAGTGCGGCTCTGCGGGTGGAGGTAGGTGCTGGAGATTCCCCATTACTGAGCGCGGGGGACATTAACCCCTTCAGCACGGAGACTCTTGGGGTTTTTGTTGTCACTTTATAAGAATCATTACGTTTCTGTGGTGTTTCCTGTAATAGATACATACGACTCAACTATGGGAGACAGGAAGGGAGGAAACGGATTGTTCTCATAGTACAGGGCCCCTTTCTTGGCCCCACACAGTATAATGCCCCATTATGCCCCTTATACAGTATATATGATGCCCCCACACAGTGTAATGCCCCATTATGCCCCTTATATAGTGTATATATAATGCCCCCAATATGCCCCTTGTGCAGTATTTATGATGTCCCCCCACACAGTATAATGCCCCCATTATGCCCCTTATACAGTATATATGATGCCCCCCACTCAGTATAATGCCCCCAATATGCCCCTTGTGCAGTATATATGATGCCCCCCACACAGTGTAATGCCCCTGTAAGCAGTATATATGATGCCCCCAATACAGTATAATGCCCCCATTATGCCCCTTGTGCAGTATATATGATGTCCCCCCACACAGTGTAATGCCCCCAATATGCCCCTGTAAGCAGTATATATGATGCCCCCCACACAGTATAATGCCCCCATTATGCCCCTTATACAGTATATATAATGCCCCCCACTCAGTATAATGCCCCAATATGCCCCCCACACAGTGTAATGCCCCCATTATGCCCCTGTAAGCAGTATATATGATGCCCCCAACACAGTATAATGCCCCCATTATGCCCCTTATACAGTATATATGATGCCCCCACACAGTGTAATGCCCCCATTATGCCTCTTATACAGTATATATGATGCCCCACACAGTATAATGCCCCCATTATGCCCCTTATACAGTATGATGCCCCCACACAGTATAATGCCCCCATTATGCCCCTTATACAGTATATATGATGCACCCACACAGTATAATGCCCCCATTATGCCCCTTATGCATTATATATGATGCCCCCCACACAGTATAATGCCCCCATTATGCCCCTTGCGCAGTATATATGATGCCCCCCACACAGTGTAATGCCCCCAATATGCCTCTTATGCAGTATATATGATGCCCCCCACACAGTATAATGCCCCCATTATGCTCCTTGTGCAGTATATATGATGCCCCCCACACAGTGTAATGCCCCCATTATGCCCCTTATACAGTATATATGATGCCCCCACACAGTGTAATTCCCCCATTATGCCCCTGTAAGCAGGTGACCTTCCTGATACACATGGTCGACAACACTGTCTCTTCTGAGAACACAGGCCATATGGGGGTCTCCGACTTTTCCCGTTAGGCCATAAGTCCTCCTAACAAAGTTTATCAAGGCTCGCTGGGCCGCCTTCACTTCAACCAGCTTTCACCTTGTCTGTTGTACTATCCTGGACCAACACCTGTACTGACGTCAGTGCTGGAAGCAATGGCCCGCTCACTCCCGCCTTCTGCTCTTTACTGCAGGCGTATACTACTGAGCGGAATCTCCTCACAGATCATTGGCACATCCGTCTCTTGTACCAGAAGTAATAAGAGCTGGGACCCTGCTTTTGCCTGGCGTAGTCTGGACTCTGAGTCTTGACTGGTGCAGGTCAGATTCTCAGGCCTTGACAGGCATAGTCTGGAATCCGGGTCCATTTTCTCAGAGTCCACAGCATAGGAAACTATGGAACTGCAGGGGCTCTGGCCTTTCACAAAATGTCGGCAGAGTCCCCCGCAGCAGCACCAGACACCCACAGCAGCTTGCTGGTAAGGTATATCCGCATTATAAGACACACCCCCGTTTTCCTCCCACATTTGGGGGAAAAAAGTGCGTCTTTTTCGAAAAATACAGTGATGTTTTTTTTTTTAAATCGTAATGACAACCCAAAACATCCAAATGACCCTGATCAAAAGTTCACATACCCTGGTGATTTTCGTCTGGTAAGGCCTCTTTCACACATCCGTCTTTTTGTATCAGGCACGATCCGTCGAACACCTGAAGGGACGGATCCGGCGCTGAAATTAAAAAACTGATGCAACGGATCCGTTTTTTTTGCTGGATCCGACCTGAGTTTTTGAACCCAGAAAAAGAGGGTTTTGGATGCCCGGAGACACTGGAAAATGTAGTAGTAGTAGTAGTAGTAGTAGACGACCTTGGTTTCCAGAATCCGGATCAGACTTTTGACGGATTGCACAAAAGTCTGATCCTGTTCCATTGACTTCTATTGTTTCCGGCCGCCTGATGCGCCGCTTCAGGCACTATCAGGCGGCTCCGGCAAACAAAAAAAAACGTTACATGCTCCGTTTTGTCCGGCCGCCGGAATGTACATTTCCGCCGGATCTGGACAAAAACTGATACAACGCAATGACATCAGGCACGATCCGGCGCTAATGAAAGTCAATGGTAAAAAAACGCATCCGGTACCGGATCCGTTTTTTTAGCAACACGCCGGATCATGCCTGATACAAAAAAAACGGATGTGTGAAAGAGGCCTAACATGCACAGAAGTTGACACAAATGAGTTGAATGGCTACTAAAGGTAACATCATCACCTGTGACCTGTTTGCTTGTAATCAGTGCGTGTGCATAAAAGCTGAGTGAGTTTCTGGGATCCAGACAGACTCTTGCATCTTTCATCCAGGACATGGCCACCTCAGTCTCCTGACCTCAATATCATTGAGCCACTCTGGGAAGATCTCAAGCGTGCAGTTCATGCTAGACAGCCGAGGAATTTACAGAAGCTGGAAGCTTTTTTGCCTCCAGATTTGGAAACATCTGAGAAATTGAAGAACCTCATCTACAACTACCACAAAAGACTTCAAACTGTCATTAATGTTAGTGGGTGCAATATACGGTATTAAGAAATGGGGTGTGTAAACGTTTGATCTGGGTCATTTGGATGTTTTGTGTTGTCATTATGATTTAAAAAGAGAAAACACAGTAGATTGACAATAAATCGCTTTACCTAACCACGAGTGGAGAAAAAGGTTTGGTGTTATCATTCAATATTCTCTGAAAAAAAGACCAAGAAAACGAAAATTCTGCTGGGGTATGTAAATATTTGAGCACAACTGTATACTTCTCATCAAGTTATTGTTAAGTAAAGTTTATTTTTGCACTTTTGGTATCCCTCATTCATCTCCAAACCATCTGGGCCGGGTCTACCAAGTACAACAGCAGCAAGTGATCTGTAGAGTCGGGAGATATGACTCCACCAAATATAAATATATATATGTATATATATATATATTAGTGGGGGAAAAAAAGTATTTAGTCAGCCACCAATTGTGCAAGTTCTCCCAGTTAAAAAGATGAGAGAGAGAGAGGGGTAGAATACAACTATGAGAGTCAAAATGAGAAAACAAATCCAGAAAATCACCTTGCCTGATTTGGCAAGATTTATTTTGCAAATTATGGTGGAAAATAAGTATTTGGTCATTTACAAAAGATCATCTCAATATTTTGTTATATATCCTTTGTTGGCAATGACAGAGGTCAAACGTTTTCTGTAAGGTTGGCACACACTGGTGGTATGTTGGCCCATTCCTCCAGGCAGATCTCCTCTAGAGCAGTGATGTTTTGGGCCTGTCGCTGGGCAACACGGACTTTCAACTCCCTCCTAAGGTTTTCTATGGGGTTAAGATCTGGAGACTGCCTAAGCCACTCCAGGACCTTCATATGCTTCTTAAGAAGCTACTCCTTCGTTGCCCTGGTGGTGTGCTTGGGATCATTATCATGTTTCATCTTCAATGCCCTTACTGATGGAAGGAGGTTTGCACTCAAAATCTCATGATACATGGTCCCATTCATTCTTTCATGTACACGGTTCAGTTGTCCTTGTTCCTTTGCAGAGAAGCAGCCCCAAAGCATGATGTTACCACCCCCATGCTTCACAGTAGGTATGGTGTTCTTTGGATTCAACTCAGCATTCTGTCTCCTTCAAACACGATGAGTTTTGTTTCTATCAAACAGTTCTATTTTGGTTTCATCAGACCATATGACATTCTCCCAATACTCTTCTGAATAATCCAAATTCTCTCCAGCAAAATTCAGACTGGCCCAAACATGTACTGGCTTAAGCAGAGGGACACATCTGTCACTACAGGATCTGAGTCCCTGGCGGCGTAGTGTGTAGCCGAGACCCCAGAGAACATGATTCGGCTCGGTTTTTAATGACCCCGGTGTTGTGATCGCCGTTATTATCGGTATAACATCGACCACAAAAAAAAAAAAGTCAGATTTCCCATTTAATTTCTCTCTCTTCTAATGTGATCGCACATCAGAGGAGAGAAAAATAGGGTTCTAAATCCACCCCCGGTACCTCCTGGTGTCCCTGGCCCTTTTGCTTCCCACCTGCGGTCTCCAGTATCTTCTTCCGGTAAGAAAATGGCGGGCGCATGGGCAGTGCGCCCGGTAAGATCTGCCGGCCAGCACCCAGCAATAATAGGAGATTTTTTTCCTATTGGTTCATTTTGATCACTGTGATAGACCTTATCACAGTTATCAAAATAAAAAAATAGTAAATCAACCCCTCTTTATCACCCTCTTAGTTATGGAAAAATAATAAAATAAAACCACTCTGATTAGTGCAATCATACAACATACAAGCCTCTGATGGCTCCGGTGATGCACTGTACTACTGTAGTGCCGTGTGTCATCACTGCCTGTCAGTGTAATACTAACGGCCCCATACACATGAGATAAGTGGTGGCTGAACAGTCATTTGGCAGATGGCTTTCTCTCCCGACTCCCCCATACACACAAATATTCCAGCTTTCCTGTGGTCTGTATGAGAGAGTCGCCTCCAGACTCCTCTAGTGGAGGATTATCTACAGGAAGAACAAAAGGATTATCCTCTGAAATTCAGGATGCCAGATCCTTTTCTGCCCTGACATCATCTGTCGAGAGGCCCCAGATACATTGTATAGTCGCCCAAACCCCCCGAAATCAGTGCTTTCATGTAACTTTAGTCTAATGTATATGGGGGCGTTAAAAGGTAACTTATAGGACGCTGCCTCTAGCCCGGCCTAATAGTCATTCGTACATTGCAGAACCAGGGACCATTATTAGGCATGTATCGTAGTAACTAGGCTGCCTCATACTATCAAGTACTTGGGGCAGAGGGGCATTCAGCCAAACTCTGTCACACGTTCTTAGATGCCAAGTTTGCTTTTGACAGCAGTAAGTGGTAAGCTGCCAGGGTTTTTGTTGTATCTGCGGTGTTTGTGGAAACAAAAAAGCTTTTTAAAAGCCTCTGTATGTGAATCAAACATGAGATCTAACGTGATAGATTACAGTGCGGGGAAGACGGAAAAATTCATGTAGACGGCCGGTGGTGATGGAGTCAGCGAAGGACTCTGGCCAAATATGTTTCTAGAGCCGTAGTAGAAGATGGAGATGCAGTCCTCATCATGAAGTAGTTATTTCTCATGTCACTTCACGTGTAATGAATATCTCCTGCAGTATTGGTTATGCTGATTCCAGTGTCGCTATGTACGGGGGTGAGATAGAATTACCTTCTTGCTTCCCTTCTTTTAATTGTTTTTCATGTGTTAATGTCTGTGATTAATATTTGCGGTACTACTACATAGTCATATGTATTATCGCTCACATTTATGTTACTGCCACATTCATGTGTTACCATTCTTTAGAGAACTGTACTATATTGTGTTGTGTTCCTTTAGTATAATATTGTATGTAATATATGTGATGTGTACTAATGTTCACGTACAGTTTAGGGAAAGTTAGGTGCTTTCTTCTGGGAACATTAGCGGAGGGCACCTTATTATATAGTTCTTATAGACAAGGGCAAGTGTAGTTCATTTTTGGGCCACTAGATGGGGGCATACTAGTGTGCACTGTTAGGTACAGTTGATAGGATGTCCATAGAGGGTTAAGAGTAGGAGGGGCTGCCGGGCACTAAGAGAGAAGTTTCTAGGAAGTTAGTTCAGACAGGGCCTGGGTGCCCAAGTGTCCACATAGGCTATAGGCCCAAACAGCTCTGCAGCCACGTAACATTCAAGTGCTGCAGCCCATGTTATCCACGGCCACTGTGCATTATATCAGTGATCCAGAACAGGAAAGATGTGGCGGCTCATAGCCTGGGCAGATGCCTTTAGAGCAGGAGTCTGTTGGACTGAGGAGATGAAGGAAGTTGGAGCTTCAACGAGATCGGTACAGACGGGACGGATGCTTTACCAGAGGCAGCCAAACCTGGTGACTGATGATTTCAAGTCTGGGGCGAAACAGGCAGAAGCAAATGTCATCATGGCGTGGTCAAGCCAGGAAGAAACTGGGTAGCAGTCTAGGACAGTCTGGTCCGGGCGTGTACTGCACAGAAGTGACAGCAGAGCAGGGAGAGATAAGGAAACAAGTGAATCCCATGATGTGCCAACTGTGGATGTAACGTATGAAGTGTTAAGTAAAGAGAATGTTCAAGTTATCCTGGACTGTGCCTCCATTACTGGTGGTCCCTTGAAAGAGGGACCGTCGTCACCTGGGAAGTGCTCAGGGGAGTCTGTATGTGGAGATGCAGGTATACTGAAGAGAAGAATGCAGTTTTCTATAGGGGAAGGACTGGACATCTAGGTTACAATATCTCAGGTCAAGACTACAGGTAAATAAGACGAAAATTAGCATTATGGAAGATGAATCTATGAGAAATGCATTCAGCTGCCGACTCCGAGGAAGAAACTGCTTGTTGTCTGTGGCCTAAATATATAGGTTTATTAGTAGATGTAAAGAAGAAAACTAAATACTGTAAAATAATAAATCTCCTCATATGTTTCCCTTATTATCTACAGTAATTGTATTATTACACAGGATTTTTATGATGTTACATCAGCTCATCTTCTCATTCAGGTCTCTACAACATTGAATCGTCTCAGTGAAGATCTTTTATATAAGAGAGTTTTCCTGATTTACCAATCAAAGATGGATATGGACAGAGACAAGATGGTGGAGAGGATATTACACCTCACCCTAGAGATCCTCTTCCGGCTTACTGGAGAGGTGAGAGATTCTGATGATGTTACATTACATCATTCTTATCTATGTGAATAACAGATGGACAGAAATGGAGAGGTGAGGACTCTGGAAATGTCTGTAGTGAGATTTAATAATGTGTCTCTCTATAACCAGGATTACACAGTAGTGAAGAAGACCTCTAGTGAGCACTATCAGGACCCTGTGTCTGAGGGATGGGGAAGACCCCTGAGCTCAATCACGGAGCCTCCACCTCACCCTCTGATACATGAGGACATCAAGGATCAGAAGATCCTAGAACTCACCTACAAAATGATTGAGCTGCTGACTGGAGAGGTGACACTGCTGGGAGTGCTGGGACATTATACTGTAACTCTGTGAAGGGATCAAGGGATAATTTTATCATTATATGTGTCAGGTTCCTATAAGGTGTCAGGATGTCGCTGTCTATTTCTCCATGGAGGAGTGGGAGTATTTAGAAGGACACAAAGATGAGTACAAGGATTTCATGATGGAGGCTCCCCAGCCCCTCACATCATCAGGTAATGGGCAGAGCTAAATACACACGGCCTATAACTATCTGTATGTAAGGAATGAAGTCAGTCCCTGTATGTGTTTCCTTCAGAAGTATCCAGTAAGAGGACAACACCAGAGAGATGTCCCCATACTCTTCATCAGGACTGTAAACAAGAAGATCCCGATGTTCCTCACGATCATCAGGTAGATGGAGAGAAGGTGTCATGAGATCTCCCCTATGATGTGTAGACGGCTGTGAAGATCTTGTGCTCAGTCTTGTATCCACCAGTATTATATGTTTTATACTTGTGTAATGAGAACGGTGGAGATGGCAGGATTAGAGCTGATCATAGATGTGACTTCTCCATCTGTCTGTGACTTTTACAATATTTCAGGGTGAAGATCTGACCCATATTAATACTACAGAGACATATGTGAGGGGTGATGAGCGGTGTAAAGAGGAGATTCCCGCATATGACTACCCAGGTGAGTAGTAACCACTAAATGCTGAGAAGTCACAGATTCTTCTCAGTCATCGGCTGTTGCTGCTTTATCAGCCATGTAGTCCGCCCGTGTCACAATCGTGTGATCACCATTTTACCTCTAGACCACATTTCTATAGAAAGTACAACCTAGTGAACCCCCTACCCCCTGGGATTAGAAGACGCTGACCGTTACCTGCCCACTTCTGTAAACTACAAAGCCAAATGACCGCATACATAGAATGTGCTGACAAGTTAGAAAATCACTTGAAGAAAAATATTATGAAGGGTCTGTAAGAGAAAGCGGAGGGTAATGATGCTGTTGGCTTCCTAGAACCCTGATATCTTATTGGATGAATCTACCTTCTCTTCCTTCTGTGCTGCTGAAAGTGCTCATATGGTCTGTTAAAAATACTTATTTTGTATATTTATTCAGGGCTCTTTACCAGATGCGATACTCTAAAGAAAATGTCACAATGTTTCTTATAAAAAAAAATGTAGTGGCTTATTGGATTGTCCACCAAAAAGAATTATTGCAACAAAACATAAAATAGGTGAAATAGTTACAAAGAGTTTGTCCATATCAAAGTTTGTTCCACATCTTTCCTGGGATCCTAAATGGTAAATGGCTTCTGTCAAAAGTATGGTTACACCATCTGTCCATCTGATGTCTGTGTGAAACGTCAGCGAACTGTGTCCCAAGACAGTGGTGACAGAGAGAGCCCCCTCATTCCTGTGGCTCATTTGGTTATATACATCCCACAGAGCACGTGTTCTCTTTATATATGGTATTGACATTTACTATCAGCTAAATATACAGAAATACCATATGCAGTCAGCGAAAGGCAATGTGCTCAGTACAGAATTGAGAATAAATATATAAATTATTACCCAATAATTAAGATTTTACAGAGAGAGTCCCAATCCTCTTTTTCTCCAGACATATCCATGGATTTGCGATGGTCCATGGAGCAGATCTGTGTTCTAACAGCCTGGGCCGTGGTCCCCTAAGCTGGCATCATGTAGAATGACAAATCTTTGTCCCTCGTGATGGAGCCATGATGTCTTGGCTGCTGTACTGTCTCTGGTCCTTTGGATGTTTTGATGTCTTGGCAAAATCTCTGGGTCTCATACAGAGACATAAAACCTCTTTTTATGGTTAACAAGTGTCCTTCAATACAGCATTCACAGATAAGGGGAAGAATGGTGACAACCAACGCGCATTGTTTGTTTGATTATGTAATCTATTTTCATAGTTTTTCCTACTCTGTTTTGGAAGCCAACAAGCTAGCTGGCTTGAACAATGTGTAATTAGCATATCAGCAAACATCGCTAGTCATCCAGGATAACAGCACAGCATGTTACATCAAATGTCAACTTCCAAAACAATATTAGGCTGTGTTTCCATGATCAGGAAGCACAGCGCTTTGGACGGAGCGGAAAGTCCGCTCCCCCCAAAGCCCCGCCCCTACTGAACGTGCGGTCAATCCGGATGTGTTCATGGAACACATCCGGAATGACCGCAGGGCTACACAGGCCTGTGCTATTTCCCTTGTGGCGACGCAGCGTCGCTTCAAGGGAATAGGACATGCTGCAGTCTAAGGCCTCTTTCACACTTCCGGCGGGCGCCTGACGGCGCCCCCGGCATTTTGCCGCAGCGCCGCATCAGAAAACCTGATGCACCGCCAGCGGCCGCATGCGGTTTTTTGCCGGATGGTTTCTGATGCTTGGAGACATCAGAAACCATCCGGCAAAAACAAAAAACGTTACATGCAGCGTTTTGTCCGGCCGCCGCAATGTACATTTGCGCCGCATCCGGACAAAACCGCATGCAACGCATTGACATGTGGCGCCATCCGGCGCTAATGCATGTCAATGCGAAAAAAGCCACATGCGGCGCATCAGATTTTCTGATGCGGCGCTGCGGCTAAATGCCGGGGGCGCCGTCAGGCGCACACCGGATGTGTGAAAGAGGCCTAAAAAGACGCGCCGCGTGTCCGTTAACGCAGGTCTGCCGCCTGCATGTTTTTAAGCTTAGTGGAGACGGGATATCTTGAAATCCCCTCCACTATGCTGTAACATCTGGACGCTGCATGTTTGACGCTGCACCAGCGCACAGCGTCAAACACGCAGTAATTCCTGAAGCATTCCGGATCGTGGAAACATACCCTTACAGTCTTACACTAGCAAAAGTCTGTTTTCTTAACCAACCAGAAACACATTAATTCTAAAGGGAACATATAGATAAGTCTATTCTTCCAGGGTTGCTGAAACTAGACATCTGGTTAATTAGGATACAATACTGTGTCCTTACACGCTCCCTTTTCTGATTGTCCTGCAATTGTTTGATATCTTGACGTTCGTGGAAAATTAAGTTGTATTTAAAATTGGAGCATCTCTTGTGGCTGACCTGTGTAATATCGTCAATGACACATTTCTGAAATGTTTCAAAATAGTCTGAGTATTCATGGGGGGGTAAAGTTAGATTTATTTTTCAACTCAGTGTGTTTTTAACTGTGAGGTTTATTTTTAATTTTAAATAATGAAGGGACACACACATTTAAAAACACATTTTCTGGTGAGAAAGTGACAGGTACCGTATATACTCATGTATAAGCCGACCCGTGTATAAGCCGACCCCCCCCTAATTTTGCCACAAAAAACTGGGAAAACTTATTGACTCGCGTATAAGCCTAGGGTGAAAAATGATTATGCCCCCATATGATGCTCCACAGATTATGCCCCCATATGCTCCACAGATTATGCCCAATATGCTCCACAGATTATGCCCCCATATGCTCCAGATTATGCCCCCATATATTCAACAGATTATGCCCCCGTATGATCCACAGATTATGCCCCCATATGCTCCAGATTATGCTCCATATGTTCCACAGATTATGCCCCCATATGCTCCAGATTATGCCCCATATGTTCCACAGATTATGCCCACATATGCTCCATATTATGCCCCCATATGTTCCACAGATTATGCCCCCATATGTTCCACAGATTATGCCCCCATATGCTCCATATTATGCCCCATATGCTCCATATTATGTCCCCATATGCTCCAGATTATGCCCCATATGTTCCACAGTTTATGCACCCATATGCTCCATGTTATGCCCCATATGTTCCACAGCTTATGCCCCCATATGCTCCATATTATGCCCCCATATGCTCCAGATTATGCCCCATATGTTCCACAGCTTATGCCCCCATATGCTCCATATTATGCCCCCATATGCTCCAGATTATGCCCCATATGTTCCACAGCTTATGCCCCCATATGTTCCATATTATGCCCCCATATGCTCCAGATTATGCCCCCATATGCTCCAGATTATGCCCCCATATGCTGCACAATTATGCCCCATAGTATAGGCCTCATATGCTGCTGCTGAAAAAAAAAAAAATGACATACTCACCTCTCGTCGCTGGGGGCCAGGTGCCGGTGTCCTGAGCAGGCGGGGGTGTCACCCCTCGCTCAGGACCCCGGCACCTGAGATATTTACCTGTCCCTCGGTCCACCGCAGCGCACTAATCCCTCGGTCCGACTCCTCTGTGTGTGAATGATCAGGAAGGGGGCGGGGCGCACACTAATGACGTCATCGCGCCCTCTGCCTCATTATTCACACACAGAGGAGTCGGACCCAGGGATTAGTGTGCTGCGGTGGACCAAGGGACAGGTAAATATAGCTATACTCACCCCTCCGCCGCGCGTCCCTGCAGCCTCTCCTCTTCTCCCGGCGCTCTCCGCAGCGCTTCTGTCCTGCAGCGGTCACGTGCTACCGCTCATTAAAGTCATGAATATGTGCATATTCATGACTTTAATGAGCGGTGCCATGTGACCGCTGCAGGAAGGAGCCGGAGATCGTGGGAGAAGCAGGGGGCTGCAGAGACCGCGGCCACGGAGAGGTGAGTATAATCCCACTCCCCTCCCCCGCCGACCCCCGTATATGACCCGCGTATAAGCCGAGAGGGGGACTTTTAGCCCTAAAAAATGGGCTGAAAATCTCGGCTTATACACGAGTATATACGGTATATTCCCCCGTAGTTCAGTTAAAGTGCTAGTGCTTCATTAGTTTCCAAACCAGATTCACTTTTCTCCTGTATACTTTTCTATGTTTTTATTTTATCAGGCGCACATATGACACATGCTGTCAGGCTGAACTACCTACTATTGCTCTCCTGTGAGTTGATAAATTAGGCACATCCTCATCTATTCAGTCTTATTCTAGTGAAATCTGCTGCAGCTGGCCTATATAGGTGCACCACTTTTGATCACTACACCATTCATATGCAATCTAAAATAGAACAGCCATTAGCCTCCCCAACTTGTTTCTCCTTGCAGCGTCTACAGGGGAATGAGGCTATAATGAGCTGATGGGACTGAACCAGACCTTATCACCTCTGTTTATTGCATCACTTCCACAGGTCAGCCAATACTATTCACTGTCTTTTACTACCAATGCCCATAATTCTCTCTTCTGACCAATAGGTCCTCATGGTCTGCTGTATCAGATTGTCATCTGCCCTGTGATTGGTTTTCACTCATATACAAGCCATCCCTATCCCCTCCTCATTGGGGGGAACCATGAGAGCCAATCTTACCGCTTACTTTATTACCCATCTCACTCCATCCTGTAGATTTTACTACTTACCTGGTGGAGATTAGTTCCGGGGACTGCGGCATCATTCTCCAGTGCCTCCTCTCTCTCCATTTTCCTGTAGACTGTTCAATCCATTTGCGTTTCAGAAAACTGAACGCATGCGCTCATCATAACAGCCTTCCAGCTCGTCGGCTTTCAGTAAGATAATAATTTTAGATATTTTACATCGAGTCCTATTGTGCCTCATGTGGCACCGTCCATACACTTAGAGTGCCCGTTGTTCTGCATTATGTGCTTTAGAGAAGGTTACCGGTAGGACCTTATGGAAAGGATTTTCCTCCTCAGTATTATTTAAACTGGGAGGATCTTATATGATATAGGTCTGGCCATCCTGCAAGAGGTGGTCATAAGCTTCATATGGTTAGATCTTTTACTGGGACTCAGGCCAAATATCAATTTCCTTTACTATTTAAATATTAATGATTTTCATCCTCTTCAGTTTATGAACAGGTGACAGCGCTTTTCCCCTTTACAGGGTACACTTAATCTACAAGGGACATATATACTCAAAGAAGGTCCGTATATTTTCAAAGGAAGGCAGTATATGTAAAGCCTTTGTTTATACCCGTAGGGCGTCTCGTATTAAAATCAAAAAATGCAATTTGCCTCCAGTTGTAGCAAAATTTTATCCAAGTCGCCCTTTCTAGGGCCCAAAATGACATAGAGAAAAAGGCAGTTGCAGTCCAGCTTCTTAGAAGTCAAATTCTTTATTTCCAATATGATAAAACATCACAGACGGTGTCCTCCAAAAGTGTACATCAAACAGAAAAGGTGACACCTAGTAAAACAGCGACACGTTTCGACCACCAAGGGTCTTTGTCAGAGCTGTATATCCCCTAGTGCCACTGCATTATAAAGGTTTGTTGAACCTATGAGCTGGCTGTTACCTCACAATGCAGATACAACAGGTGTCTGATAATTAAGCTGCAATCAGAGGTCAGCAGCTAATGCTGATTTAGTCCAACGTGCATGTTAGAATATTATAAATTCAAGTTGAAGCATAATTCATGCAGGTGCACAGGGGATAGAAGATATGATAAAAACATTCATAGAAAGACTATTAACATCAGTGAAAACTAATAACAATAAAAAGATAATTATTTAAAAAAAAAAAAAACAACTTTAAAATAAAATATATCTGTAAATGTCTTGACTCGTAGTTGTTTTCTTTTTTATATTGTCTTTTGGAGTCGTTCTGAAATGGTAGTTGCTTGCATTAGTGGCCACAATAGTCCATCACTATTATAGATGGTACAATGAATTCATGGCATATTGTTGGTATCGAATTTCCAGGAGGAACTAGTGAGGATAGAATGTCAGGTATTAGGATACATGAATGAATTTCTAACAAACGTGAAGAAAGAAGCCCAGCCAAGGTGAAGAGGCAAATTCTAAGACATGTCTGATTCCCCATACCTTTATACCAAGGAGACTCTGATGATGAGAGGTTCTCATGTTGGTGGATAGGGGATTATCCAATTCTGAATTGATAGAAATATGTTTCTGGGGCAGTGGTCACTGAGATGGTGTATTCTCAACATCTGATGTTACGTGGATAGAGAACATTTCCTCTGATATCGCTGTAGCAGATGGACTGCCTTCAATTTCATCTAAGGTTTCAAAAACTGTATCTGTCCTCCAACATTCTAGTATTACATCCCGTCCAATTTCCGATGGCTTTTTTAAATTTTCTTTTTTTTTGCTTTGTAATCTATTTCTAATATTTCTGGATAGATTCATAATTTCGGGATGATTTTTATATGGTGTTAATTTGCCATATATTTTAGATATCTTGTTCTTACTATCCATTAATTGCTTTTTCCTTTTCTCAATGATAAAGGAAAGGTTTTAAACATAGCATCCCATTCAGTCAGAGTGACTTTATCACCTGTATCTACAGATACAGATTTGTATGCAGGCAGCCCCTTTGGTATACTATCATAAGCCAAATAGCATTTAAGAGTGGCAGTTTCCCATTGAACAAACTGTTGAACACCATGATCCACTGGTTCATCCTATAAGGTAGCATAGTTAGCAAGGCCGAAAAAAGTTATTTGTCCATCCAGTTCCGCCTACCGTATATACCTATGTATAAGCTGAGATTTTCAGCCCATTTTTTAGGGCTGAAAGTCCCCCTCTCGGCTTATACGCGGGTCATATACGGGGGTCGGCGGGGGAGTCGGATCATACTCACCCCTCCGCCGGCGCGGTCTCTGCAGCCCCCTGCTTCTCCCATGATCTCCGGCTCCTTCCTGCAGCGGTCACATGGCACCGCTCATTAAAGTCATGAATATGCACATATTCATGACTTTAATGAGCGGTAGCACGTGACCGCTGCAGGACTGAGCGCCGGGAAAAGAGGAGAGGCTGCAGGGACGCGCGACGGAGGGGTGAGTATAGAGATATTTACCTGTCCCCGTGCCACCGTTGTGCGCTGCTCCCTCGGTCCTGGCTGTGCCTGTTCAGGCAGAGGGCGCGATGACGTCGTTAGTGCGCGCCCCGCCCCCTGCCAGATCATTCACAGCCAGAGTCAGACCGAGGGAGCAGCGTTGCGGTGCAGAGAGGACAGGTAAATATCCCAGATGCCAGGGTCCTGAGCGAGCGGTCACCGCCTGCTCAGTACACCGGCACCTGGCCCCCAGCGACGAGAGGTGAGTGTCTTTTTTTTTTTTTTGCAGCAGCAGCAGCATAATGAGGCCTATACTATGGGGCATAATTGTGCAGCATATGGGGGCATAATATGGAGCATATGGGGCCATAATGTGGAGCATATGGGGGCATAATATGGAGCATATGGGGGCATAAGCTGTGGAACATATGGGGCATATGGGGCATAATCTGTGGAACATGGGGGCATAATCTGGAGCATATGGGGGCATAAGCTGTGGAACATATGGGGGCATAATCTGGAGCATATGGGGGCATAAACTGTGGAACATATGGGGCATAATCTGGAGCATATGGGGCATAAGCTGTGGAACATATGGGGGCATAATCTGGAGCATATGGGGGCATAAGCTGTGGAACATATGGGGCATAATCTGGAGCATATGGGAGCATAAACTGGAACATGGGGGCATAATATGGAGCATATGGGGGAATAATCTGTGGAACATATGGGGCATAATCTGGAGCATATGGGGGAATAATCTGTGGAACATATGGGGCATAATCTGGAGCATATGGGGGAATAATCTGTGGAACATATGGGGCATAATCTGGAGCATATGGGGGCATAATCTGTGGAACATATGGGGCATAATCTGGAGCATATTGGGCATAATCTGTGCAGCATATGGGGGCATAATCATTTTTCACCCTAGGCTTATACGCGAGTCAATAAGTTTTCCCAGTTTTTTGTGGCAAAATTGGGGGGGTCGGCTTATACACTGGTCGGCTTATACATGAGTATATACGGTATATTATGTCAGAATAAATCCCCAGATCTACATCCTTCTAAAGCACCTAATAACTATAAGATACAATATTGTTACACTCCAGGAAGACATCCAGGCCTCTATTGACCCACTCGACTGAGTTTGCCATCATCACCTCCTCAGGCAAGGAATTCCAGATTCTCACTTCCCTAACAGTATAGAATCCTCTTCTATGTTGGTGGAAAAACCTTCTCTCCTACAGACGCAGAGAATGCCCCCTTGTGACCGTTACCTTCCTTGGTATGAACAGTGTTATGATTTGGTAGCTGAGGAGAGCAGGCAAAAAAGGAAATACACCAGAGAAGTTGGAATCTATGGGATTGCAGTACCCTGACTAACCACCACAACTAAAGGCAGCCGTGGAGCGTACCTACGTTGGTCCTAGACGCCTCGTCACAGCCTGAGAAGCTAACTACTCCTAAAGACAGAAAGAGGAAAACTATCTGCCCCGGAGCAGATCCCCAAAGTACATAGAAAGCCCCCAAACATGTAATGGCGGTTAGACAAGAGGAAATACAAACACAGACAGAAAATAGTATGAGCAAACGTTGGGGCCCAAGCTTCCTAAATAGAAAAGGATAGGAAGGACACTTACTGCAATCCCAAAAAACCCTGAAAAGTACCAACTCACTAATTACAAAAACACCTGAGATCACACGACCTCTACCACCTAAATTAGTTCTCTGGTGTAACAAAAACTAAACAGCAGCCACTGAAAAAACTGGAAAAGGCAAATGAACAAACAACAGTGGCTGAACTAAACTGAGAGGAGCACAAGCCCCCGGAGGGGACCAGGAAGACCCCCACAGAAGTGCAGGACAAAATGCAAAAAGCAAGCACAAAAAACAAAAAGAAGAAAATGTCTTATCTGTTAGCAGAAGATGCAGGCACGAAACAGCAAGCTACAAAGTGAACAGGAATCAAAGATGAGACCAGAACAATTGATCACCGGCAACCCTGATGGGAGGGAACCTCACTTATATAAGACCAGTCAGTAACACCTGATCTCCAATCTTCACAATCTTCATTGGATAGTTCAGTACTGTTTGTAACCACCAGAGGGAGCTTCTGCTCAGAATTCATTTCTAGCACATTCACAACAGAACAGATCCTCGGAGAGATATTTGTATTTTCCCCTTATATACTTATACATGGTTATTAGATCGCCCTTCAGTCATCTTCTTTTTAGACTAAATAATCCTAATTTTGTTAATCTCTTTGTGTATTGTAGTTCCCCATCCCTTTTATTAATTTTGTTACCTTCCTTTGTACTCGCTCTAGTTCCATTATATCCTTCCTGAGCACCGGTGCCCAAAACTGTATACAGTACTCCGTGTGCCATCTAATCAGGGATTTGCACAGAGGCAGTATAATGCTCTCATCGTGTATCCAGACCTCTTTTAAATGCACCCCATGATCCTGTTTGCCTTGGCAGCCGCTGCCTGGCACTGGCTGCTCCAGGTAAGTTTATCATTAACCCCTTCATGACCCAGCCTATTTTGACCTTAAAGACCTTGCCATTTTTTACAATTCTAACCAGTGTCCCTTAATGAGGTAAAAACTCAGGAACGCTTCAACGGATCCTAGCGATTCTGAGATTATTTTTTCCTGATATATTGGGCTTCATGTTAGTGGTAAATTTAGGTCGATAATTTTTGCGTTTATTTGTGGAAAAAATGGAAATTTGACAAAAATTTTGAAAATTGAGAGATATGTGACACAAAATAGTTAATAAATAACATTTCCCACATGTCTACTTTACATCAGCACAATTTTGGAAACAAAATTTTTTTTGTTAGGAAGTTATAAGGGTTAAAAGTTGACCAGCGATTTCTCATTTTTACAGCAAAATTTACAAAACCATTTTTTTTTTAGGGACCACCTTACATTTGAAGTCACTTTGAGGAGTCTATATGGCAGAAAATACCCAAAAGTGACACCATTATAAAAACTGCACCCCTCAAGCTACTCAAAACTACATTCAAGAAGATTATTAACCCTTCAGGTGCTTCACAGGAACTAAAGCAACGTGGAAGGAAAAAATGGACATTTTAATTTTTCCAACAAAAATTTTATTTTAGCATCAATTTTTTCATTTTTGCATGGGCAACAGGATAAAATGGATCCTAAAATTTGTAGGGCAATTTCTCCTGAGTACACAGATACCTCATATTGTCATGTATAGTGTACAGTTCCTATAGCGTCTTGTGCTTGGGTGCGAGGAAAACACATGAGACATAGGTTGATATGAAATGACTTGTATTACTTATACAAGCATGCAGAAAAGGTCACACAGTTTGCAGGAACAGAGGCAGGAGAACACAGCAGGCCAGAGTAACTTCAAGCTCTACAATAACTCTCCAAGCAGGTTCAGGAACTCTTCTCTGTACCGTAATTCCTCTGCAAAAATGGATTCACCAGACAGCAGGTTTCCAAAGTCCAAAAGTGTTCCAAAGTTCCTCAGTAGGAAATAGCTGGAGTCCAAAATCCTAGGTTTCCAGGAGTCAGGTCACAGGCTGAATGAGGCTTGATTCAGGAGCACTGATTGTTCAGCTGAGGCTGCTTAAGAAGCAAGAGGGAGAGAATCAGGGCGGGAACATGAAAACTGGAAACTCCATATTAACTGAGGGCAAGAGCTGCAGAAAAACAGAAAGCAAAATGGCCGACGGAAAACTGAGTTTCAAGGAACATGTCAAAAGAGACAAAGAACCTTACATTACTCCCCCCTTAAGGACAACCTCCGGTTGACCTCAGACCAGGCTTGTCAGGGTACCTCTGATGAAACTGGCGGAGCAGGCGAGGAGCATTTACATTATTGACTAGTTCCCATGAGTTGTCCTCCACTGGGTAGCCCTGCCATTTAATCAAATATTGCAACTGATTTCTGTACAACCTGGAATCTAGAATCCTTTCCACCATAAATTCTTCCTGACCATCGACCAGCACTGGGTCAGGGCAAGGAGAAGAGCGTCCAGGAAACGTATTGGGTGTTGCAGCCTTTAGTAGGGATACATGAAAGACAGGGTGGATTCTCATAGTTCTGGGCAGTTGAAGACGACAAGCAACAGCACTTATAATCTTACTGATCTTATAAGGTCCAATGTACTTATGTCCCAATTTAGACGATGGAATCTTTATTTTAAGATTTCTGGTTGACAGCCAGACCAAATCTCCTACCTTGAAAGCTGGTGCAGGTTTACGAAATTTATCTGCTGCTTTCTTGTACCTTTCCTGAGCCAATTCTAGATTTTCCTTTAGAAGATCCATATTCTTTTGTAAAGAAGTGATTCTTTCAGCCACTGCCGGCAAGGGCGTATCTATGGGAAATCGAGGAAGAATGTTAGGATGATAACCTAGATTGGAGTAAAAAGGAGACTGCTTAGTGGAGGCGCTCTGAGAGTTGTTATAAGAGAACTCAGCCAGTGGAAGTAGATCCACCCAATCATCCTGTAGGTGGCAGATAAAACAGCGGAGATACTGCTCCAGGGTCTGATTGGTTCGTTCTGTCTGTCCATTAGTCTGGGGATGAAAAGCAGAAGAAAGGTTTACTTTAATGTCTAATGCGGCACAGAAATTTTGCCAAAACCTTGACGTGAATTGCACCCCTCGATCCGAAATGACCTCATCCGGTACTCCATGTAAGCGAAACACATTCTTAATCATCAAGTCTGATGTCTGTTTTGCAGTGGGTGAGCCGACACAAGGGATAAAATGAGCTGCCTTTGTTAGACGATCAACCACCACTAGAATGGCGTTCTTCCCTTGAGAGGTTGGTAACTCCACAATGAAGTCCATAGAAATGGATCCCCACGGGCGGGACGGGGTGGGAAAAGGTTGTAACAGACCAGTTGGTGAGGAGCGAGGTGTTTTGCATCTTGCACAGACTTCACATGAAGTGACATAGTTTAAAACATCTTTCCTGTAAGTGGGCCACCAAAAGAAACGAGAAAGAAATTCTTGTGTCTTTAGAATTCCCCTATGCCCGGCTATCTTGGAATCGTGGATGAGTTGCAATACTCTCAATCTGACTGTTTCAGGTATATACAGACGTTGTCCCTGAATCCACACACCATTCTTAAAGACAAGACTTACGTCCCTTGGGGGTTGAGCCAACAAAGAATCCGCATGGTATGCTTCCTTGATGTCCTTAAGTAGGTCTTGATTATGAATCACTCCCAGGAATCTAGAGTCAGGAAGGATAGTCTTAGGAGGAGTAAGTGGACGTGTCTCTGCTGAATGAATCCTAGAGAGTGCATCAGCCTTTCCATTGCGCGATCCTGGTCTATAAGAAATTACAAAATTAAATTGGTTTAGGAAAAGATTCCAGCGAGCCTGGCGAGGAGTCAGGCACTTAGCCGACCTGATAAATTCAAGGTTACGATGGTCTGTCAGGACGACTATTTGCTGTGCAGCTCCCTGAAGAAGGTGTCTCCATTCCTTGAAGGCGGCAATAATGGCCAACAATTCTCTATTGCCCACATCGTAGTTCCTCTCAGCCGAAGACAACTGCTGGGAAAAGAAGGCACAGGGATGCAAGACATTCTTCTCACCTGTTCTCTGAGAGAGTATAGCTCCAACGGCACAGTCTGAAGCATCCACCTCTATTATGAAGGCAAGCTCGGGGTTGGGATGTACTAAGATAGGTGCGGTGGTAAATTTGTCCTTTAAACAGAAAATGCTTCCTGAGCTTGCGGGTCCAGGAGAACCTAGACTGTTTCCGGGTAAGTTGGGTGATAGGTGACACTACCTCAGAGAAATTCCTAATGAAACGTCTATAGAAGTTGGCAAACCCGATGAAGCGCTGCACCTCCTTCACATTTCTAGGAATTGGCCAATCCTTGATGGCTTGGGTCTTGCTTCCATCCATACTAATCCCTTGCGTAGATAGTACATACCCCAGAAATTGAATTTCTGTCCTATGGAATTCACACTTTTCAAGTTTGATGTAGAGATGGTTTTGTCTTAGGCGTTCTAAGACCATTCTCACATGTCCATGATGTTCCTCTGTGGAGTTAGAAAAAATTAGAATATCATCCAGATAAATCACCACAAATGTATCTAGGAGATCCCTGAAGATGTCATTCACCAAGTGTTGGAAAGTGGCTGGGGCGGTAATCAGACCAAAAGGCATAACTAGATATTCGAAGTGTCCATAGCGTGACCTGAATGCAGTCTTCCATTCATCCCCAGGTCTAATACGGACCAAGTTATAGGCCCCACGGAGATCCAGTTTAGAGAAAATTTTGGCGTGCCGCACTCTCTCCAACAACTCAGGGATTAAAGGCAATGGATAATGGTTTCTAATAGTAACCTTATTGAGTTCCCTATAGTCTATGCAGGGTCTCAGAGATCCATCTTTCTTCTTCACAAAGAAGATGGGTGCACCTGCGGGAGATGAAGAGGGGCGTATGAAGCCTTTGGCTAGATTTTCATCTATGTAGTCCTTCAAAGCTTCTAGCTCGGGCCCCGCTAGGGGTAGATCTTACCAAAAGGTATCTCGGCTCCGGGCAATAATTAAATTGGACAATCATATGGATGGTGAGGAGGAAGCTGATCAGCGTTCTTCTTGTCACATAAATCCACATAGTCCTGGTATACAGCTGGTAGTTCAGGGACTGACATGGTTCCTTTAGGAACAGAGCAAGCTGAAACTCCTTGACTCATCTGTTTCTCCGGAAAGTGTAATTCCTTGGTCTCCCAGTTAATCGTAGGATTCTGCGCCTGCAGCCATGGTAGCCCTAGAATAATGGGAAAGTGGGGAGAAGAGATAAGCATAAAAGACATTTTCTCCTGATGATCTTTACCCATAAGGACCCTCAAAGGCTCTGTTTCCTGATCCACTGGTCCAGAGGTCAGCAGGGAGCCATCCACAGTCTCCATCTGTACTGGAGTAGCCTTCTTCACTGAACGTATCCCCTGTTTCAGAGCAAAGGAGATATCCATAAAATTTCCACTTGCTCCTGAGTCAATCATAGCAGAGCTAGACACCCAGACTGAGTCCACCCAGAGTTTGATGGAAGGGAAGCAATGAGAATTATTTCTTTTACAACTCAGCTGGGACACCGCTGAGGAAACTTGAAAAATTGCAGCGTTTATACCGTCATTGTCCCCAGAACTAACAGAGTTTAAGTCCGAAAAATCAAGATCTCTTGCAGCAGATCTCTCTGGAGTCTGAGGCTCTGACATGACAGAGCTCCTCTCGCAACACTCACAGTGAATGACTGCTGCAGTAGTCTTACGAGAACGGCTGGGGCAGTTTATAATGAAGTGCCCTGACTTACCACAGTAAAAACATAGATTTTCCTTTATACGATGTTCTTTGTGTGCATCACTAACCCGTCTTTGTAAAGAGTCCACCTGCATGGGTTCAGGTTCTGGTTCCCTTGTGATCCTACTCAAAGGTTCCTTAGCTGAGGAGGGAGGTAGGAAAAGGTTAGTGCGATTATTTTCGAACCATCTCTCTTGTCTGCGTTCAGTCAGACGAGCATCAATACGGATACAATAGTTAATAAAGTCACCTAACGCAGTGGGAGGGTCGGCACGAGCAAGTTCATCCTTAATCAGTGGAGACAACCCTTTCCGAAAAATAGATTTTTTGGCGGAAGTGTCCCAAGTGGTATCAAGAGCCCATCTCCTGAAATCCAAGGCATATTCGGCTACTGAACGCTTACCTTGGCGCAAAGTTAACCTGGCTGCTTCAGCTGTTGCACCTCGATTGGGGTCATCAAACACCTGCCCCATGGCTGAAATAAAAGCATCAAGGTGATTCAAACAATCATCCTCAGTCTCAATCAGAGGGTTTGCCCACATCAAAGCCTTATTGGTAAGCAACATGATTATAGTAAGCACTTTGGATCGTTCAGTGGGAAATTGTGAAGCATGTGCAGAGAAAAATAGATTGCATTGGTTAATAAATCCCCTGAATTTCTCACGTTCACCGCCAAAACGAAAAGGAGGTAATTTGGGGATCCCAGAACTCGGGGTTATGGCAGGAGCCTGGGCTCGTTCCTCTAGAGCCTCAATCCTGGCTCGCAATTCCTGGGTAGTCTGTCCAAACACTTGCAAATTATGATTAGTGAGGTCCTGTAGGCTTGCAAAACGGGTTTTTAAAGTCTGTACATCTGAAAGGATTGTATCAGTCACTCCGCAAAGTTCCTTTATGCGGGCCTCCATCTTCCAGATCTTTTAAGGCAGAAGTGCTGGAAGGAGAAGAGGAAAGGAAAAAAAAAAACAATAGTGTTTACCTGTGGTAACACTGCAGAGTAAAATTTTAAGGGAATGCGCTCACCTGGAATGGTTGTGAGAAGTCACAACCACTGTCATCACATAAGGTATTAAACGGACATCTGATATCCATAGTCACAGCAGACACGGCTTTCCCAGACCCAGCAGGCACTAAACATTGGCTCCTGAATCTTGTCATGTATAGTGTACAGTTCCTATAGCGTCTTGTGCTTGGGTGCGAGGAAAACACAGGAGACATAGGTTGATATGAAATGACTTGTATTACTTATACAAGCATGCAGAAAAGGTCACACAGTTTGCAGGAACAGAGGCAGGAGAACACAGCAGGCCAGAGTAACTTCAAGCTCTACAAGAACTCTCCAAGCAGGTTCAGGAACTCTTCTCTGTACCGTAATTCCTCTGCAAAAATGGATTCACCAGACAGCAGGTTTCCAAAGTCCAAAAGTGTTCCAAAGTTCCTCAGTAGGAAATAGCTGGAGTCCAAAATCCTAGGTTTCCAGGAGTCAGGTCACAGGCTGAATGAGGCTTGATTCAGGAGCACTGATTGTTCAGCTGAGGCTGCTTAAGAAGCAAGAGGGAGAGAATCAGGGCGGGAACATGAAAACTGGAAACTCCATATTAACTGAGGGCAAGAGCTGCAGAAAGACAGAAAGCAAAATGGCCGACGGAAAACTGAGTTTCAAGGAACATGTCAAAAGAGACAAAGAACCTTGCACATATGTGGTCATAAACCACTGTTTGGGCGCACGGCAGGGCTCAGAAGGGAAGGAGCGCCATTTGACTTTTTGAATGGAAAATATGCTGGAATATTTAGCGGTTGCCATGTCACATTTGGAGAGTCCCTGTGTGCCTAAACATTGGAGCTCCCCCACAAGTGACCCCATTTTGGAAACTAGACCCCCCAAGGAACTTATCTAGATGCATAGTGAGCACTTTGAACTCCCAGATGCTTCACAAAGAGATCCGTAAAAAAAGAAAGTACTTTTTTTCACAAAAATTTTCTTTTAGCCTCAGTTTTTTCATTTTCATGTGGGCAACAGGATAAAATAGATCCTAAAATTTGTTGGGCAGTTTATCCTGAGTACACAGATACCTCATATGTGGTCATAAACCACTGTTTGGGCTCTCGGCAGGGCCCAGAAGGGAAGGAGCGCCATTTGACTTTTTGAATGGAAAATTAGCTCCAATCGTTAGCGGACACCATGATTCGTTTGGAGAGCCCCTATGTGCCTAAACAGTGAAAAACCTCCACATGTGACACCATTTTGGAAACTAGACCTCTTATGGAACGTATCTAGATGTGTTGTGAGCACTCTGAACCCCCAAGTGCTTCACAGAAGTTTATAACGCAGAGCAGTGAAAATAAAAAAAATCATTTTTTTCCTCAAAAATGATTTTTTAGCCGGCTATTTTTTATTTTCACAAGAGTAACAGGAGAAATTGGACCACAAAAGTTGTGCAATTTGTCCTGAGTACACCAATACCCCATATGTGGGGGGGAACCACTGTTTTGGCGCATGGAAGAGCTCAGAAGGGAAGGAGCGCCATTTTGGAATGCAGATTTGATGGAATGTTCTGCAGGCGTCATGTTGCGTTTGCAGAGCTCCTGATGTGCCTAAACAGTAGAACCCCCCCCCCTCCCACAAGTGACCCCATTTTGGAAACTAGACCCCCCCAAGGAGCTTATCTAGATGTGTAGTGAGCACTTTGAACCCTCAAGTGCTTCACTAAAGTTTATAAATGCAGAGCAGTGAAAATAAAAAAATCATTTGTTTCTCAAAAATCATTTTTTAGCCCGCTATTTTTTATTTTTCCAAGAGTAACAGGATAAATTGGATGCCAAAAGTTGTTGTCCAGTTTTTCCTGAGTACACTGGTGCCCCATATGTGGGGGGAACCACTGTTTGGGCGCATGGCAGGGCTCAGAAGGGAAGGAGCGCCATTTGACTTTTTTAATGGAAAATTAGCTCCAATAGTTAGTGGACACCATGTCGTGTTTGGAGAGCTCCTGTGTGCCTAAACTTTGGAGTTCCCCCACAAATGACCCTATTTTGGAAACAAAACCCCCTAAGGAACTTATCTAGATGCACAGTGAGCACTTTGAACCCCCAGGTGCTTCACAGAAGTTTATAACGCAGAGCCCTGAAAATAAAAAAAAAATTTTTCTCAAAAGATTTTTTTTGCCCCCTATTTTTTATTTTCACAATGGATACAGGAGAAATTGGACCCCAAAAGTTGTCCAGTTTGTCCTGAGTACGCTGGTACCCCATATGTGGGGGGTAAGCACTGTTTGGTCACATGTCAGGGCTCAGAAGGGATGTAGTGACGCTTTGAAATGCCGACTTGATGGAATGTTCTGCGGGCATCTTGTTAACGTTTGCAGAGCCCCTAATGTGCCTAAACAGTAGAAATCCCCCACAAGTGACCCCATTTTGTAAACTAGACCCCCCCCCAAGGAACTTATCCAGATGTGTGGTGAGCACCTTGAACCCCCACGTGCTTCACAGAAGTTTATAATGCCGAGCCGTGAAAATATCATTTTTTTTCCTCAAAAACTGATTTTTTTTTAACCTGCAATTTTTTATTTTCACAAGGGTAACAGGAGAAATTGGACCCCAAAAGTTGTTGTACAGTTTGTCCTGAGTTCGCTGATTACCGATATAACGCCCGGGCATGAAAATAAAAAAAATCGTATTTCTCCTTCGCCTCATTGGGGGACACACTACCATGGGTGTTATGCTGCTGCCACTAGGAGGACACTAAGCAAAATATGTTAAAAGATTAACTCCTCCGCAGTATACACCCCCTGCTGGCTCTCTCTTGTGAACCAGTTCTTGCTTAGTGTCTTTAGGAGGCACTAGGGTCTGATCTCAGACCCCGATTTTCTTATTTTTAAATTTTTACATTTTTAATTCACGGATGAGGGCGACAGGGCCTTTCAAGGACCCGATCTCCCCAAAACTACATCAGGCGGGAACGTGGAGCGTCATCTCCCCGTACCCCCTCCTGCAACCTGACTCGGCCTGGGCTCTTAGGGGCGACGGATCCTTCAATGGGTCCGCTCTCCCCACACCACCAACGGACGGGCACGTGGGGTGTCGCCCCCACGTACCCCCTTCCGGAGCCAGAGCCGCAACTTGACAAAACTACACCAAAGATTCTTCTCTCTACCTCCCTATCAAAGGGATGGTAGATTGATAGTGGCTGGTACTAGCCAGTTAATGGCCCCTCTCCACCCCCTCTGTGAAAGGGTTGGTGGATCGAGGACTACAGTACGTCTTATGCCATGTGAGGCCACCAGGATGGGACCACCTGCAATCGTGAGTACCTCTCCCCTGGGATCCTGCGGGCCCATGGGACCTGCAGTGAGGTACTTGCAGCCGCCGCTCTGCGGCAACCGCCCATCCCATACAGGCTAATTACGGGCTTCTTATCCTCAGGACGTCATGGATGTCACCGCCGTGGCATCTGTAGCGCCGCACTTGTCGCGCCGCTTCGGCCGCGGCCCTTAATTTAGTCCCCAGCTTCCAGGACAGCTAGGCCCAGCTCCGCCCATGTCCCTGCCTAGCCCGCCCCTTTGCCTGAATCTCCGCCCACTTACGCCAGGCCTGAACAGAGCGGGGCGGCGAGGACAGATCACCCTCCCTTCTCTTCCTGCCTTTAGTGTCTGGCGCTTCTCGCTGCACACGAGAAGCGCCAATTCTGTTATTGGGGCTGTCTTCCTGGCGCGTCCTAGACCGGAAGTCTATGGTGAACGCCATCTTCCTCCGCACGGCAGAAACTTCTTCTCTGGGGACACGCTGCACCTGGGCAAGCTGCGGCTACGGCAGGTACTCCGCTGCAGGCTGTAACCCCTCAGCCGCAGGCACTAACCCTCTTCTAGCAGGGATTAGTTCCTCAGCCACAGCCGTTATAACCCCTCCGCTGCAGGCACCATCCCCTCAGCTGCATGCTCGCTTGGCCGACCATACGCTGCAGATAATTCTGAGCAGCAACACGCGGCACATAATTCCAGCAATCCTGGTCAGCCGCCGAACACAGATTCCTTAAGTAATTTGCATTATGTCTCAAAGACAGTTAAAAGGCGGATAAGACGCACACGGTGATATATGCCTCATGCACCGCATGCAATGTTTCCCTGCCACGGAAACATCCCAACCCTCTCTGTACGGACTTTGAAGCCTTAAGGCCTCAAGAGCCTCCTACTACAGTGGAGCAAAGCGAAGCTAGCCCCCCACAGTGCGCTGCTTCATTAGTGCAATCTGTGACTAATCCACCTGAGTGGGCTGATTCTTTGGCGCAATCCGTGGCTTCCCTCGCAAAGGCTATAGAATCCTTTCATGGTCCCTCTTCCAGCCGGGGCGTCCCATTAGCGGGTCCTTCAACCATGCACTCTTCTAGGAAACGTATCCGTGAATCATCTTCACGGAACTCTAAGCCTACTGCATCCGCTAGCTCTGCGTCACGCTCCCCTTCACCAGGGGGTGCCAGTGAGCACGAATCAGAATGTGAGTCTGAGGTGGCCCCACACCTTAACTCCCCTGAGCTCCAGGAGTCTATAGATTCGCTCATAGAAGCAGTTAATCATATCCTGGAAATAGACGAGGAACCTGGTGCCATTCCAGACCATCTGGTGGCTTTTAAAAGAACTAAACGCCCCCATAGGTTCTTCGCTAACCATCCAGAGTTTACAGACATTCTCACGAGGCATAGAGGTCGCCCAGACAAGCGTTTCTCGGGCCTAAAACCTCTAGAAGCACGGTATCCCTTTGCATCTACTCTAAGACAGGAGTGGACTGAGTCCCCTGCAGTAGATCCGCCTTTATCAAGGCTCGCTTCAAAAACACTTCTGTCGTTAACGGATGGATCATCCATCAAGGATCCCACGGATCGTCAGATTTACAATCTGGCCAAATCAGTCTTTGATGCTGCTGGAGCCGCCTTATTTCCGTCTTCCGCCACCACGTGGGTAGCTAGAGCTATGGTGGCCTGGGCAGAGGCCATAATTAGAAACAGTGGAGACAATAATTTTCCTCCCGAAGTCACCAATCTTGCCCATCAGATTGCTCAGGCAGGAGACTATGTAGTTCATGCCTCCCTAGACGTGGCTAATTGTGTCGCACTTGCAGCCGCCAATGCAGTCGCCATAAGGAGAGCTTTGTGGCTTCGAGAATGGCGAGCAGGCTCTGCGTCCAAAAAATCCTTGACTTCTCTACCTTACCAGTTTGGCCGTTTGTTCGGAGATAAGCTTGACCAAATTATCTCCGATGCTACCGGGGGAAAAAACAAATTTCTCCCCCAACGTAGGCTAACTCGACCCTTTCGAAGCCAATTCCAAACCCGTTCCCGGCCTTTTCGCAGTTCCACAGGCTGGTCTTCTCCAGTCTCCTCCACTAACCCTTCTCGGCCCCCTCGCAGAGCCGGAAGCTCCAACCCTTCGTTCAGACCTTCTAACTCTTGGAGAAACAGATCTCCTCGGACCAGGACCAAAGGTGCCCCGTCCCGCAAGTTCTCTTCACAATGACTCCTTGCTGTGTCTGGAAGACACAGGCAAGGTGGACGGCCGCCTGTCCTTGTTTCGCCAAGTCTGGCTGACGGTTGTCCACGACCGTTGGCTAAGGGATCTCGTGTCTTCCGGATACAAAATCGAGTTCTCATCCCCTCCTCCAACACGATTCTTCAGGTCCCGGCTCCCACAATCCGCGACGCTGGCGGTCTCCTTACATCAGGCCATATCCGCCCTCCGCGACAGTGCGGTCATCATTCCGGTTCCTCCCACAGAAAGGTTCAAGGGTTTTTACTCAAACCTTTTTGTGGTTCCAAAAAAGGATGGAACTATGCGTCCAATTCTAGACCTGAAACTACTAAACAAATCTGTCTCAGTGCGCCACTTCAGGATGGAATCCCTACGCTCTGTCTTCGCTTCACTCGAAAAAGGAGAATACCTTGCGTCAATCGACATCAAGGACGCATATCTCCACGTTCCAATCTTCAAGGGTCACCAAAGATTTCTACGGTTTGCGGTGGGAGACGAGCACTTCCAATTCACCGCTCTGCCGTTCGGCCTCTCCACTGCTCCCAGAGTGTTCACAAAGGTCATGGCGGCCGTCATGTCCATTTTACACACTCGTGGTGTGGTGATCCTACCCTACCTGGACGACCTCCTTGTCAAAGGTCCGTCCTATCGGGTTTGTCTAGAAAGCGTCAGTATCGCCATCGACACCTTGTCTCGTCTAGGTTGGCTGGTAAACCTGGAGAAATCTTCCCCGGTTCCATCTCAGCAAATTCACTTTCTGGGGATGATCTTAGACACTTCCTGAGGGTTAGTTCTCCCTCCAGACAAGATCTCCTGTCTCACCCGAGGAGCTCGGTCTCTATCTCTGTCCCTGCCTTGCTCCCTGAGGTTCGCCATGCAGGTTCTGGGAAAAATGGTAGCGTCCATCGAGGCAGTACCATTTGCCCAATTTCACCTTCGTCCTCTGCAGCAGGCTCTGATCTCAACCTGGGACAAGAACCCAGACTCCTTGGGTCGCCGCTTTCTCCTGTCACCCAGAGTCAGACTCTCTCTCAGATGGTGGATGACAACGTCGTCCCTGATTCAGGGAAAATCCTTTCTCCCTGTACACTGGCTAGTAGTAACCACCGATGCCAGTCTCCTCGGATGGGGCGCTATCTTTCGCCACCATACAGATGGTCAACGAAGGAAGCCAGCCTTCCAATCAACGTCCTCGAGATCCGGGCGATAAGACTGGCTCTTCTACACTTCCATCATCTTCTGTCCGGACGTCCCATCCGGATTCAGTCAGACAACGCCACGGCTGTGGCGTACATCAATCGCCAAGGTGGCACGAAGAGCAGAGCTGAAATGATCAAAGTAACGCACATTCTCCAATGGGCAGAGGCAAATCATTCACTCATCTCTGCAGTCCATATTCCGGGAGTAGAAAATTGGGAAGCGGATTTTCTCAGTCGCCAGGCCATACCATAGCCTCAGGAGAGTGGTCTCTTCACCCGGAGGTCTTTCATCAAATTTGCTAAC
This sequence comes from Oophaga sylvatica, assembly GCA_033576555.1. Taxonomy (NCBI): domain Eukaryota; kingdom Metazoa; phylum Chordata; class Amphibia; order Anura; family Dendrobatidae; genus Oophaga; species Oophaga sylvatica. Next base: position 65,566 of record JARQOD010001184.1, read on the forward strand.
GTTGGGGCGCTCCAGACGTGGATCTTATGGCTTCCAAGCTGAAAGCCAAGGTTCTGACATTTGTAGCCCGATCTCGCGATCCGTTAGCCGTCGGCTTGGACGCTCTAGTACTTCCATGCGGCCAATTTCGACTCCCTTATGTCTTTCCACCACTTCCACTGATTCCAAGAGTCATCCGGAAGATCAAGGCGGAAGGCATTCCAGTGATCCTCATCGCTCCGGACTGGCCATGCCGAGCTTGGTATGCGGAGCTGGTACAGCTACTCGCCGATGTCCCCTGGCGGTTACCGGATCGTCCAGATTTGCTTTCTCAGGGGCCCATTTGCCACCAGAACTCCAGAGTGCTGAGTTTAACGGCCTGGCCATTGAATCCTGGATCCTAGCCCGAGCAGGTTTCTCGAATACAGTGGCGTCTACCATGATTAACGCTAGATCTCTTAAAGGCCAAATATCCACCCTATCTGTTCTTTTCCAGAGAAAGATAGCTTCTAGACTACAGGTCAGAACTTTCATGCAGGAAGTTTCGCATCTTATTCTCCCTTACAAGATGCCCTTGGAACCCTGGGACCTGAATTTGGTCCTTAGTGCTCTTCAGGAGTCCCCCTTCGAGCCGTTGCAAGAGATTTCTCTCTCTCTTCTATCTTGGAAAATTGCCTTTCTCGTGGCAATAACATCCATCCGAAGGGTCTCGGAATTGGCTGCTTTGTCGTCCAAACCTCCATTTCTGATTTTTCACCAAGACAAAGTGGTGCTCAGAACTCCCCTGCCGTTTTTTGCCAAAGGTCGTCTCGGCTTTTCATCTGAATGAAGACATAGTTCTGCCATCCTTCTGTCCTGCTCCAGTTCACCGTACTGAGAAGGCTCTCCACACCTTGGACTTAGTGAGAGCTCTCAGGAGATACATCTCTAGAACAGCATCTTTTCGCAGATCTGATGCCCTTTTTGTGCTTCCGGAGGGACACAAGAAAGGTTTGCCTGCCTCTAAAGCTACAATAGCCAGATGAGTTCGCTCTGCAATACACGAATCTTACCGCGTCAAGGGTCAGCCTATTCCGGCTGGGATTACGGCACACTCCACTCAATCAGTGGGGGCTTCTTGAGCCATTCGGCACCAAGCTTCCGCACAGCAAGTGTGCAAGGCCGCGACTTGGTCCAGCCTTCACACTTTTGTTAAGCATTACAACATTCATACTCAAGCCTCTTCAGATGCGGCCCTCGGCAGACAGGTTCTGCAGGCGGCGGTTTCGCATCTGTAGGCTTTTACAACCGCTTTTTAAGCATTGGGTGTGTGAGGTTTTCCACCTGTTGTGATGTTTTCTCCCACCCAGGGACTGCTTTAGGACGTCCCATGGTAGTGTGTCCCCCAATGAGGCGAAGGAGAAACAGGGATTTTTGTGTGTACTCACCGTAAAATCCTTTTCTCCAAGCCAATCATTGGGGGACACAGCACCCACCCTGTTAGCCTATCGGCTGATATCTGTTTTTGGTTTGACATATTGCAATTCTGTTTGTGAGCTCCTACTGCTTTGGCACCAAACTGCTTCACAGAGAGCCAGCAGGGGGTGTATACTGTGGAGGAGGAGTTAATCTTTTAACATATTTTGCTTAGTGTCCTCCTAGTGGCAGCAGCATAACACGCATGGTAGTGTGTCCCCCCAATGATTGGCTTGGAGAAAAGGATTTTACGGTGAGTACACACAAAAATCCCTGTTTTTTCCACAAACATGATCTTTTACTCCCCAATTTTTTATTTTCCCAAGGTAACAGGAGAAATTAGACCCCAAAAGTTGTTGTCCAATTTGTCCTGAGTACGCTGATATCCCATTTGTGGGAGAAAACTACTGTATGGGCACACGTCTGGGCTCGGAAGGGAACTAGTGACGTTTTGAAATGCCGACTTGATGGAATGGTCTGCGGGCGTCATGTTAGGTTTGCAGAGTCCATTATGTGCCTAAACAGTAGAAACCCCCCCCAAGTGACCCCATTTTGGAAACTAGATTCCCCCAAGGAACTCCTCTAGATGTTTGGTGAGCACTTTGAATCTCCAAGTTCTTCACAGAAGTTTATAACGCAGAGCTGTGAAAATAAAAAATCATTTTTTTTCCACAAAAATAATTTTTTTTAGTCCCCAATTTTTTTTCCCATGTGTAACGGGAGAAATCAGACCCCCAAAGTTGTTGTGCAATTTTTCCTGAGTACGCTGATACCCCATATGTGGGGGTAAACCACTGTTTGGGCGCACGTCGGGGTTCGGAATAAAGGGAGCACTGTTTGACTTTTTGAACGCAAAATTTGCAGGAATCAATGGTGGCGCCATGTCGTGTATGGACACCCCCTGATGTGCCTAAATAGTGGAAACCCCTCAATTCTAACTCCAACCCTAACCCCAACCCTAACCTCTACACACCCCTAATCCAAATCATAACCCTAACCCCAACACATTCCTAATCCCAACTCTAACCGTAACCCTAACCACAAGCGTAACCCTAATCCCAACCCTAACTCCAAAACACCCCTAACACTTATCCTAACTCTAACCCTTACCACAAACCTAACACTAATCCCAACCCTTATCCTAATTCCAACCCTAATTCTAACCCTAAGGCTAACCCTAGTTCTAACCCTAAGTCTGGGTTCATATTGCGTTTTACCAGCCCGTTCAACACATAGCGTTTACGGGCTGGTAACGGTATAGCATAACTCGATCGCGTTATGCTATACCCGCTAGCGCAGATGAATCTGCAGATGATTCTTCTGCGCTAGCGGTGACGGAGCCCAGACGCTGCAGGCTGCGTCCGAGGCTCCGTCACTGAATGACGGCACGTCACGAACGCATGCCGCTTTACGACATGCAATGCGCCTGCAAATGGGGGTGAATGGCAGCGTTAACGGACTGCCATAACGCAATATGAACACAGCCTTATAATCGTAACCCTAATAAAAAAAATATATATTTTTTTATTTTATTTGTCCCTACCTATGGGGTGATAAATGGGGCTTTTATTTACTTTTTTTATTTTGATCACTGTGAGAGTTTATCACAGTGATCAAAATAAATTTCTGGACTCTGGAGGGCGCACTGCGCCATTTTGCAAGATGGCAGCGTCCATGAAACATCCCGGAGGGACGCCGGGACGGTTCCAGGGACATCAGAGGACCGGGAGAGGTGAGTAGGGGGGGTCGGAAGGTAAGGGGGGATCGGAAGGTGGAGGCAAGGAGGAGAGGAGCATTTAGTGACGGCGGTGACCGATCACCGCCATCTATTGGTCTGACTCGGTGTGGAGGGGGGGTCAGATCTCGGTCTCCAGCCATGGCCGATGCTATTGCAGCATCGGCCATGGCTGGATTGTAATATTTCACCAAATTTCATTGGTGAAATATTACAGATTGCTCTGATTGGCTGTTTCGCTTTTAACAGCCAATCAGAGCGATCGTAGCCACGTGGGGGTTAAGCCAAATCCCCTGTGGTGAAGCACAAAGGGTCTTGTGCCTGCGGGTCGGGTGACCTTTCAGTGACCCCGGTCACCCGACCCGCAGGAACGCGATCCTTTCATGACACAGGTTATGCGTCACAGGTCGGATTGGCACCGACTTTCATGACGCATACGCTGTGTCACAGGTCGGGAAAGGGTTAACTAGGATCCCCAAGTCCTTCTCCATGTCAGATTTACCCAGTGGTTTCCCGTTCAGAGTGTAATGGTAGCATAGTAACATAGTATTTAAGGTTGAAGGGAGACTTTAAGTCCATCTAGTTCAATCCATAGCTTAACATGTTGATCCAGGGGAAGGCAAAAAAAAACCCATGCGGCAAATACTAAGCTCCACATTGGGGAACAAAATTCCTTCCCGACTCCACTTACGGCAATCAGACTAGTTCTCTGGATCAACGCCCTATCAAGGAATCTAGTGTATATACCTTGTAACATTATACTTTTCAAGAAAGGCATCCAGTCCCTTCTTAAATTTTAGCAGTGAATTACTCATTACAACATCATAAGGCAGAGAGTTCCATAGTCTCACTGCTCTTTCAGTAAAGAATCCATATCTGTGATTATGATTAAACCTTTTTTCCTCCAGATGTAGAGGATGCCCCCTTGTCCCGGTCACAGGTCTAAGAGTAAAAAGATCATTAGAAAGGTCTTTGTACTGTCACCTCATATATTTATACATTGTAATAAGATCAGCCCTAAGCCTTCGTTTTTCCAAACTAAATAACCCCAAGTGTCATAACCTGTCTTGGTATTGCAGACCCCCCAGTTCTCTAATAACCTTGGTCGCTCTTCTCTGCACCCGCTCCAGTTCAGCTATGTCTTTCTTATACACCGGAGACCAGAACTGTACACAGTATTCTAAGTGTGGTCACACTAGTGACTTGTATAGGGGTAAAATTATGTTCTCATGAGCATCTATGCCTCTTTTAATGCATCCCATTATTTTATTTGCCTTTGCAGCAGCTGCCTGACACTGGCCACTAAATATGAGTTTGTCGTCCACCTATACACCCAGGTCTTTTTCAGTTACAGTTTTGTCCAGTGTTTTACAATTAAGCACATAATTAAAAATCTTATTTCTTCTTCCCATGTGCATGACCTTACATTTATCCCCATTAAAGCTCATTTGCCATTTATCAGCCCAAGCTTCTAGATTACACAAATCCTCCTGTAATATAAAATTGTCCTCCTCTGTATTGATTACCCTGCAGAGTTTAGTGTCATCTGCAAATATTGAAATCCTACTCTGTATGCCCCCTACAAGATCATTAATAAATATGTTAAGAAGTGGCCCCAATACTGACCCCTGTAGTACCCCACTGCTAAACCGTGACCCAGTCCGAGTGTGCTCCATTAATAACCACCCTTTGCTTCCTATCCCTGAGCCAGTTCTTAACCCACTTACACATATTTTCCCCTATTCCCATTGTTCTAATTTTATGTATCAACCTTTTGTGTGGCACTGTATCAAAAGCTTTTGAAAAGTCCATGTACACCACGTCCACTGCGTTCCCTTGGTCCAGTCCGGAACTTACCTCTTCATAGAAACTCACCAGATTAGTCTGACAGGAACGGCCTCTCGTAAACCCATGTTGATATTGGGTCATGAGGTTATTCTTTAGATACTCCAGTATAGCATCTCTTAGAAAACCCTCCAGGATTTTACCCACAGTAGATGTTGTCATGCTCACACCCTGCCTGTTGGGTGTGAGCCAAGGGGAGTTGTGGCCCCACTGTGCCACAAACCAAACTACCATGGAAGAGGCTTGACTAGGACAGCTGCCTCGGTCTTCACTGGAGCCTCTGAAGGTGAGGTTAGGCTTGTGCGGCAGGCAGCTGCCAGGTGCCACTCCAGGGTGGTGTCTGGCTGTGGCTGCTGATCCCACTTGGGGAGACTGTGGCACGGCTGAGACACAGGGCAGGCAGGCATGGATGAGACACAGGACTGGCAGGCACGGATGAGACACAGGACTTGCAGGCACGGATGAGACACAAGACTGGCAGGCTGGTACGGATGAGACACAGGTCAGGCTGGCACGGATGAGACACAGGGCAGGCTGGCACGGATGAGACACAGGGCATGCTGGCACAGATGAGACACAGGGCAGGCTGGCCCTGTTCACACAGTAAATGCAGATAATGGAACTGACTGGGAGGAATGGAGTATGAAGAGACCGGTAGAGACCTGTTCACACAGCAACTGTAGATACTGGGACTGACTGGAAGGAATGGAGTATGGAGGAACAGGTAGAGACCTGTTCACACAGGAGGAGAACCGCAAGGCTGCGGAGAAGGGCTGTAGAGCCACAAGAGATACTGCAGAGGCAGGAGCAAAGCGGAACCGCAAGGTATGCGGAGAGGAGCTGCAGAAAGAGGTTCTGCAGCTGCAGTAGTGAAGCAGAGCGGAACCGCAAGATATGCGGAGAGGAGCTGCAGCTAGAGGTTCTGCAGCGGCTGGAGCAAAGCAAAGTGGAGCTGCAAGAGTGAGGACAAGAGGCAGAGAGAGATACAGAGAGACCACAAGGCAAGACACAGCAGGGAAGAAACCACAGACAAGGAGACTAAGAGACAGAGGTAGGACTGAGTTCAGACAAGGTAAAGACACGAGACAAGGTACAGAGACAAAGGCACAGAGTCCAGGATATGCAGCCTCCTGGAGGGCAGACGAACAGGTACAAGACAAAGCTAGGAGTAAAGCCTCCAAAGATGGAGGAACACAGAGCAAGGCCTGAGACCTGGCAGCTCAGTAGCAAGATACTGAGTTAACACATTGCACAGGCACGATCCACAGGGTGGAGCTGCTTTAAATACTACAGGGCTAATGGTAATTGGTCAGTCAGGTGCACCCTGACTCCATAAGAACCAGAGTTCTGGCGCCGCCCCCCTGTGGACACAACCATGAGACATGCAGATAGGAGACCAGAGCCTGGAGCTGGCATCAGACAGAAATCACAGCATGACCTGGAGCAGTGACAAGTAAGTGTGTGAGGGATGGGAGGCCATTCAGTGATGCCAGCAGGGTTGTTACAGTACCCCCTTTATGGCCCCTCTTCTTCAAGCCTGCCAGGATGACCTGTAGAAGGAGTATGGGACCACACACAGTCCAGTCTGACACGACATCCTTCAGATAAGGTGAAGTGGGCTTGTCATCAGGAATCACAGAATGCCAGGTTTCTTGGTGCCCGACGAAGTCAACCTCCACAATGACCTGGACTTCCTCCTGTAGACTGGTGGAAAGCAGAGATGAGCATATTTCTGTCTTGGGATCTTCACCCAACAACCACTTGGAAGTGGGAGGCAGACATACAGGAAGCATCTTCAGCCTGGTACCCTGAAAAAACTGGACCATCTCTTCTGAATTAGCAGACCGAAATCACAGCATGACCTGGAGCAGTGAGCAAGTAAGTGTGTGAGGGATAGGAGGCCATGCAGTGATGCCAGCAGGGTTGTTACCGATGTTAAGCTCACTGGCCTATAATTCCCAAGTTCAGTTTTTGTCCCCTTTTTGAATATTGGCACCACATTTGGTATACGCCAGTCCTGTGATACAGACCCTGTTATTATATAATCTTTAAGGATTAAAAATAATGGTCTATCTATGACTGTACTTAATTCCTGCAGTACTCGGGGTGTATCCCATCCGGGCCCGGGGATTTGTCTACTTTAGTGATTTTTAGACACCTCCGTACTTCCTGCTGGGTTAAACTGGTGACATTTAATGGAGAAATTTTTTTTTATCACTGATCATGTTATCAGTCATGGGATTTTCTTGTGTGTAAATACTGTTGAAAAAAAGTCATTAAGCATATTGGCTTTTTCCTCATCCTCATCCACCATTTCACCCAGACTCTTTAAGGGGCCAACACTATAATTTTTTAGTTTATTATTATGTAGTTAAAGAATATTTAGGGATTATTTTTACTCTCTTTGGCAATGAGTCTCTGTCTCAATCTTTGCTGCCTTGATTTGCTTTTTACAGAATTGATTTAAGCTTCTGTATTTATTTAATGCCTCATCACTACCTACTTGCTTTAATTCTGTAAATGCTTTCATTGTCACTTGTTGCGCCCCTTACAGCTCTATTTAGCCATAGTGGCTTCCTCCTAATTATAGCATGTTTATTCCCATAGGATATATTGCGCACAGGTCCTATTCAGGATGCTGATAAATAACTCCCATTTTCTTTGTGTATTTTTATGTCTCAGGATCATCCGTTGGAAATTTGCCTTCCTGAAGTTTAGTGTCCTTGTAACCTCTCTTCTACACATCATTAACCCCTCTCTGACATTAGACGTACTATCCCGTCCAGTGGCGTAACTAGAAATGGCGGGGCCCCACAGCAAAATTTTGAACGGGGCCCCCTCTCCCAAACGGGCGGCGGGGTTCTGATAGTGGGCGGAGCCAATAGCAGTGGGCGGAGCAAATCACAGCAATTCTCTAGGCCCAAAAAATACTCTTCAGTCTCATAACGGCCAGCTTTTTGCCCAAATCAGAGCTGTATTTAAAGCAGACATTATGGAAACACAATATAATATAATGGACTGGTAGCAATGCAGCCCCCTTATGCTACCATTACTAGTAACCATGTCCCGCATAACTATTAATGCAGGCACATTATGCCCCCATAACTAGTAATAAGCCCTCTTATTCTCCCATCAGTAGTAATGTGCCCCTCAAGTAGTAATGCAGCCAAGAATGCAGAGTTATCACTCACAGTATGTGCCCCCGTTAATCTTCGGTGGTATCTTCAGCTCCACAGTGGAGCACACTCACCACCAGTCTTCACCCTTCTGGGCGCCGCCGACGAGTGACGTCCGCAGCGTGATCACATGACATGATCACGCTGCAGACGTCGCTCTGACCCGGCGGTCAGAGCTTCAATTGTACTGGCGTCTGTATAGACACCAGTGCAATTGATTCCTGGGAGACGGCACGCAGCAGCTTCTCTGCGCCGGCTGTCAGCATGACAGCCAGCACAGGGAACCGCCGACTCTCAGGCCATGGGCGGCGGAACACAGCCGCAGGGGAGACAGCTGCAGCAGGGACGGGCCCCCTGCTAGCCCGGGCCCTATGGCAGCTGCTTCCCCTGCTTCCACGATAGTTCCGCCCCTGATCCCGTCCATAAAACCCATGCCATTCTGCCCATGGACGGGATAGTACGTCATAGGCGATCAGCTGCGCTCCTGAGGGGAGCGCAGCTAATCGCCGCCGGGTGTCAGCTGATTATCACAGCTGACACCCGTGACTGTGTGTCAGGAGCGGTCACGGACCGCTCCCGGCACATTAACCCCTAGCACACCGCGATCAAACATGATCGCGGTGTACTGGGGGCACAGGGGAGGATCGCGCAGGGTGGGGGCTGCCTGCGCGCCCCCCTGAGACCCTCAGACCAGCGCGATGTGATCGCGCTGTTCTGAGGGCTTCCTCCCTCCCAGGACCCGGATCCAAGATGGCGCCGGGGTCCTGGAGGGAGGCGGCTTCCTCAGTGCCTGCTGAGAGCAGGCACTGAGAAGCCTGCTGCACTGCCTGAGCGATCGCTGGTGTGACAGTGTGCTGTGCACACTGTCACACCAGCGATTTGATAAAATACAGTGATGTCCCACCCTGGGACAAAGTAAAAAAGTTAAAAAAATAAAAATAAACATGTTATAAAAAAAAATCCAAAATAAATAAAAAAAAAAAAAATATTCCCCAATAAATTCATTTCTTCCTGTAAATAAAAAAAACAAAACAATAAAAGTACACATATTTGGTATCGCCGCGTCCGTAACGACCCCCCCTATAAAACTGTCCCACTAGTTAACCCCTTTAGTGAACCCCTTAAAAAAAAAAAAAAAAAAAAAAAAAAACGAAGCAAAAAATCAATGCTTTATCATCATACCGCCGAACAAAAAGTGGAATAACGCGCGAGCAAAAAGACCGATATAAATAAACATGGTACCGCTGAAAACGTCATCTTGTCCCGCAAAAAACGAGCCGCCATACAGCATCATCAGCGAAAAAATAAAAAAGTTATAGCTCGCAGAATAAAGCGATGCAAAAATAATTATTTTTTATATAAAATTGTTTTTATTCTATAAAAGCGCCAAAACATAAAAAAATGATATAAATGAGGTATCGCCATAATCGTACTAACCCGAAGAATAAAACTGCTTTATCAATTTCACCACACGCGGAACAATAAAAACGCCTCCCCCAAAAGAAATTCATGAATTGCTGATTTTTGTTCATTCTAACCTCCCAAAAATCGAAATAAAAAGCGATCAAAAAATGTCACCTGCTCAAAAATGGTACAAATAAAAACGTCAACTCGTACCGCAAAAAATAAGACCTCACATGACTCTGTGGGCCAAAATATGCAAAAATTATAGCTCTCAAAATGTGGCGATGCAAAAAACTATTTTTGCAATAAAAAGCGTCTTTTAGCGTGACAGCTGCCAATCATAAAAACCCGCTATAAATAGTAAATCAAACCCCCCTTTATCACCCCCTTAGTTAGGGAAAAATAATAAAATTAAAAAAATGTATTTATTTCCATTTTCCCGTTAGGGTTAGGGTTGCGGCTAAAGTTAGGGTTAGTGTTGCGGCTAAAGTTAGGGTTAGTGTTGGCACTAAAGTTAGGGTTAGGGTTGGGATTAGGGGTGTGTTAGGGTTAGGTTTGTGGTTAGGGTTGGGACTAGGGTTAGGGGTGTGTTGGGGTTAGGGTTGGAGTTAGAATTGGGGGGTTTCCGCTGTTTAGGCACATCAGGGGCTCTCCAAATGTGACATGGCGTCTGATCTCAATTCCAGCCAATTCTGCGTTGAAAAAGTCAAACGGTGCTCCTTCACTTCTGAGCTCTGCCATGCGTCCAAACAGTAGTTTATCCCCACATATGGGGTATCAGCGTACTCTGGACCCCAAGAGTTATTGTGCAATTTGTCCTATTTCTTCTGTTACCGTTGGGAAAATAAAAAACTGGGGGCGAAAATATCATTTTTGTACAAAAAAAATTATTTTTTTGTTTTTACGGCTGTACATTATAAACTTCTGTGAAGCACTTGGGGCTTCATAGCGCTCACCACACACCTAGATAAGTTCCTTGTGGGGTCTATTTTCCAAAATGGGGTCACTTGTTGGGGATTTCCACTGTTTAGGCGCATCAGGGGCTCTCCAAATGCGACATGACGCCCCCAGACCATTCCATCAAAGTCTGCAATCCAAAACGTCACTACTTCCCTTCCGAGCCCCAACGTGTACCCATACAGTAGTTTTCGCCCACATATTGGGTATCAGTGTACTCAGGACAAATTGGACAACAACTTTTGGGTTCCAATTTCTTCTGTTACCATTGTGAAAATAAAATATTGGGGGCGAAAAAATCATTTTTGTAAAAAAAAAAAAAAAAAAAAAAAGATTTTTTATTTTACGGCTGTACGTTATAAACTTTAGTGAAACACCTGAGGGTTCAAAGTTCTCACCACACATCTAGATAAGTTCCTTGAGGGGTCTAGTTTCCAAAATGGTGTCATTTATGGGGGTTTCCACTGTTTAGGCAAATCAGGAGCTCTCCAAACATGACATGGCGTCCAGCCAATTCTGCGTTGAAAAAGTCAGACGGCGCTCCTTCCCTTCCAAACTCTGCCATGCACCCAAACAGTGGTTTACCCCCACATATGGGGTATCAGCGCACTCAGGACAAATTGCACAATAACTTTTGGAGTCTTGTTACCCTTGGAAAAATAAAAATTGGGGTGAAAAGATCATTTTTGTGGAAAAAATATGATTTTTAAATTTTACGGCTCTACGTTATAAACTTGTGTGAAGCACTTGGGGGTTCAAATTGCTCATCAAAAATCTAGATAAGTTCCTTAGGGGGTCTAGTTTCCCAAATGGGGTCATTTGTGGGGGGTTTCCACTGTTTAGGCACATCAGGGGCTCTCCAAATGCAACATGGCATCCAAACTCAATTCCAGCCAATTTTGGTTGGAAAAAGTCAAATGGTGCTCCTTCCATTCCGAGCTCTGCCGTGCGCCCAAACAGTGGTTCCCCCCACATATGGGGTATCAGCGTACTCAGGACAAATTGTACAACAACTTATGTGGTCCAATTTCTCCTGTTACCCTTGGGAAAATAAAAAATTAGTGACTAAAAGATAATTTTTGTGGGAAAAAAATAGGATTTTTTATTTTCATGCCCGGGCATTATAAACTTGTGTGAAGCACTTGGGGGTTCAAAGTGCTCACCAAAGATCTAGATAAGTTCCTTAGGGGGTCTAGTTTCCAAAATGGGGTCACTTGTGGGGGGTTTCCACTGTTTAGGCTCATCTGGGGCACTGCAAACGGAACATGACCCCCATTAACGTCTGCATTGCAAAACGTTACTACTTCCTTTCCAAGCCCTGCCGTGCGCCCAAACAGTTTCCCCCCCCCCCCACATATGGGGTATCAGCGTACTCAGGACAAATTGGACAACAACTTTTGGGGTCCAATTTCCTTGGGAAAATTCAAAAATTTGGGACTAAAAAATCATTTTTGTGGAAAATTGATTTTTTTTTTTTTTTTCACACCCAGGCTTTATAAACTTTTGTGAAACACTTGAGGGTTCAAAGTGCTCACAACAGGTCTAGATAAGTACCTTAGGGGGTCTAGTTTCCAAAATGGTGTCACTTGTGGGGGGTTTCCACTGTTTAGGCGCATCAGGGGCTCTCCAAACGCGACATGGCATCCAATCTAAATTCCAGCCAATTTTAGTTTGAAAAAGTCAAACGTCGCTACTTCCCTTACGAGCTCTGCCGTGTGCCCAAACAGTGGTTTTCCCCCACATATGGGGTATTGGCGTACTCAGGAGAAATTGCATAACAACCTTATCTGTCCATTTTCTCCTTTTACCCTTGTGAAAATAAAAAAAAAGTTTGTAAAAGATCATTTTTGTGGCTAAAAAGTAAAATATTCATTTTTTCCTTCCACGTTGCTTTAGTTACTGTGAAGCACCTGAAGGGTTAATAAACTTCTTGAATGTGGTTTTGAGTACCTTGAGGGGTGCAGTTTTTAGAATGGTGTCACTTTTGGGTATTTTCTGCCATATAGACCCCTCAAAGTGACTTCAAATGTGAGGTGGTCCCTAAAAAAAATGGCTTTGTAAATTTTGCTGTAAAAATGAGAAATCGCTGGTCAACTTTTAACCCTTATAACTTCCTAACAAAAAAAAATTTTGGTTCCAAAATTGTGCTGATGTACAGTAGACATGTGGGAAATGTTATTTCTTAACTATTTTGTGTGATATATTTCTCTGTTTTAAGGGAATAAAAATTCAAAGTTTGAAAATTGCAAAATTTTAAAAATTTTCGCCATATTTGCGTTTTTTTCAAAAATAAACGCAAGTTATATCGAAGAAATTTTACCACTAACATGAAGTACAATATGTCACGAGAAAACAATCTCAGAATCGCGAAGATCCGTTGAAGCGTTCCAGAGTTATAACCTCATAAAGAGACAGTGGTCAGAATTGTAAAAATTGGCCCGGTCATTAACGTGCAAACCACCCTTGGGGGTGAAGGGGTTAAAGAATACATGAAAACTTCTATTACCTAAGTGACCCCTAACCCTTATATTTGATATGCGGTCTGGCCTGTTGGTTAATATCAGGTCTAGCAGTTCCCCCCCTCTTGTTGGGTCCTGAACTAGTTGTGAAAGGTATAATTATGAGGTGGAACAAATTGTATAAAAAAAATAAGTCAAGCACAATAATTAATTTGGGATCATATAAGAAATTGTGAAATAAAGACAAATTAATTTTAATTAGAATAAATAGCATCTGATATAATAAATGGAGCACGTGTCATATAAAGTATATATTAAATCAAAATAGAAAAAAATATAATATTGTGAAAATGCCCTGAGAGCCAAATATAAAAAGTGTATGGCTCAATAAATCACAATACAGAACCTTTGTAAAGCCATGAAATGGTTAAAAAAGTGTGGGGTGTAAAAATAGTCACTTTTTTTCGCTGTGTTTCTCTAAGTGCTAAACTGCAGGATAAGCCATAGTAGTAAAACAGGTAAATGATTGTAAGCACTGAGTGTTAATAATATATAAATGAAATGCTGGTAAAAAGTGCTGAAGTGCATACAAGAGTACATATAAAAGCAAGGCGCTGATGAGAAACAGTAAAACATAATCCAAATTATCAAACGGGCATTAATTACCTAAAGAGACTTGCTGCCAAGTTGGGACTGTATTGTGATTTATTGGATTTGTTGAGCCATACACTTTTTATATTTGTCTCTCAGGGCATTTTTACAATATTATATTTTTTTCTATTTTGATTGACTATTACCGTATTTTTCGGACTATAAGATGCACCGGACTATAAGACGCACCCAGGTTTTAGAGGTGGAAAATAGGGAAAAATATATTTGAAGCAAAAAATGTGGTAAAATATTTAATAGCATACTATATGTGGTGTTATTATATATAATAGTATGTTATTATGTTGGAAGCTACGGGTAGGAGATGGTGCTGCGGGACCAGTGTGGTGTCTGTAAAGTACTATGTGAAGACGCTGGAGGGTGAGTATAAGGCCGGGGTCACACATGCGAGAAATTAGCACGATATCATGTGAGTCTCTCGCATGAACACCCAGCACTGCCGCCGGCACTCAGACTGGAGCGTGTGGCTGCATAGAAATACATGCTGCATAGAAATACATGCAGCCGCACGCTCCGGTCCGAGTGATGGCTGCAGTGCTGGGTGTTCATGCGAGAGACTCACACGAAATCGTGCAAATTTCTCGCATGTGTGACCCCGGCCTAAGAATGGGGGCACAGGGCTTATATTTAAAGCCACACTCCAACACTGAAAAATAACACTGGAGTGCTGCTTTAAGATCCCATGGGAGAACTATAACTCTCAGCATGTCCTGCAGATCCTATGGCATGCTGGGAGTTATAGTCCACCACAGGACGGCAGAGTGCTTTTTTATGTGCTGTCATTACTAACCTTTTAATTAATTCTCTGTTGTACAGTGTGTCTGAAGGACCTGTGATGACATCATGAATAGGCAGGGCTTTGTGTGTGGTCAAGTGATGCTCCAGCACACCCTCTTCATGACCTCATCACAGGTCCTCCACAGGAGCATTCAGCATCGCATCAGCACAGCCCCTGTGCTGTCAGGTCTGTGATGCCTCCTGCTGCACTCTGCTCCTGTCGCCTCCTTCTACTTTGGACACACAGATCCCGGCTGCTGCAGGAATCAGGCGCTGGGGAACCATGTGGCTCTGTCATTTGCTGCTCCTCCCTCACTGCTCAGCTGATAGGTGGGCGGGGAAGCGACAAATGAATATTCACTGCACTTAAGTATCGGACCAGTGGTTTCCCCAGCTCTGGTTTCCTGCAGTGGAGGGGATATTTTCCTGCCTCCTGCAATCTCACTCCACCGCTGCTCCTGCCCCCCTCCCCACATGTTACATTCCGACCATAAGACGCACCCACACTTTCCTCCCAAATTTGGAGGAAAAAAAGTGTCTTATGGTCCGAAAAATACGGTATATACTTTATATGACACGTGCTCCATTTATTATATCAGCTGCTATTATTATTTGTTTTATTATTTATTCTAATACAAATTATTTTTTTTGTCTTTATTGCACAATTTCTTATATGATCCTAGTTATGAAAGGTAAAAGACGCACCCACACTTTCCTCCCAAATTTGGAGGAAAAAAAGTGCGTCTTATGGTCCGAGAAATACGGTATATACTTTATATGACACGTGCTCCATTTATTATATCAGCTGCTATTATTTATTTATGCTAATAAAAATAATTTTATTTTTATTTGTCTTTATTGCACAATTTCTTATATGATCCTAGTTGTGAAAGGTAACTGTCTCTCATAGTTGTCAAAAACCTTTTACCTTTGCTGGAACTGCAGGTTTCTGTTCCCCAATGTATTTCAGGGTAGTTGAAGTCCCCATAATAATGACTTCTCCTTGAGTCGCTGCTTCATCTATTTGCTTTACAAGGATATTCTCCGTTGCTTTCATTATTTTTGGAGACTTACAACAAACCCCTATCAGTAATTTACTATTTTTTTCTCCCTCCCCTTATCTCCACCCTCAGGGACTCTACATCTTCATTAGATTCACAGATATCACGCAGGATGGGTTTTACGGATGATTTTACATATAAACACACACCCCCCCACCTCGCTTATTTTTACGGTCATTCCTAAACAGACTATAGCCCTGTAAATTAACCGCCCAGTCGTGGCTCTCATCCAGCCAAGTCTCAGATATCCCCACCATGTCATAATTATGTTCCAACAAAATTAATTCTAATTCCGCCATTTTGTTGGTGAGACTTCTGGCATTAGTGTACATGCACTTTATGTATCTCTCTGTACCTCTATTCTCTAAAATTCTCTTAGCTGTTTTAACCCCACCCCACATGCCACCCCCACCCCCAATCTCTACTTGTGCCCAGGACACTATCTGCACTATCTTCCCCTCCTATAAAATGAATACCCTCCCCCCAATCCCTAGTTTAAACACTCCTCCAACCTTCTAGCCATTTTCTCCCCCCAGCACAGCTGCACTCTCCCCATTGAGGTGCAGCCCGTCCCTAGCATAGAACCTGTAGCCAACTGAGAAGTCGGCCCAGTTCTCCAGGAACCCAAACCCCTCCTTCCTACACCAATTCTTGAGCCACTAATTTATCTCCCTAATCTCTCGTTGCCTCTCTGTTGTAGCACGTGGTACAGGCAGCATTTCAGAGATTACCACATGGTGATATTGATTGCTTCCCATGTGTATAACCTTACATTTATCATTGGTAAACAGCATCTGCCACCTTTCGGCCCAAGTTTCCAACTTATCCAGATCCTTTTGTAGCAGAATACTATCTTCTCTTGTATTGACTGCTTCACATAGTTTTGTATCATCTGTGTTAGGCCTCTTTCACACATCCGGCGGGCGCCTTGCGGCGCCCCCGGCATTTTCCCGCAGCGCCGCATCTGAAAATCTGATGCGCCGCATGCGGCTTTTTTCGCATTGACATGCATTAGCGCCGGATGACGCCGCATGTCAATGCGTTGCATGCGGTTTTGTCCGGATGCGGCGCAAATGTACATTGCGGCGTCCGGAAAAAACGCTGCATGTAACGGTTTTTATTTTTGCCGGATGGTCTCTTATCTCTCCAAGCATCAGAAACCATCCGGCAAAAAAACGCATTTTGGGCGCCGGAAGTGTGAAATCTTTTCACATGCGGCGCTGCGGCAAAATGCCGGGGCGCCGCCAGGCGCCCGCCGGATGTGTGAAAGAGGCCTTAGGGTGGTCTGAAAGACCCTCTAGGATATCAGATGATTGCCCAATTTGGTGCAGCTTCGATCGAGGCAGGATGGTGAGATGAAATGACACAGGAGACAAGTCTCTGATTCTGATGCCAAAGTCATCTAACTTTATTGGGTTCCCCAGTCAGCTTATATTCCCGCTGGACTGGGCGTATACGTGCATTAGGTAATGGTGTTTTCCAGAACATATTAGTAAATCATTTATTACAGTAAATACATCTTGTCACGCATCTCATAGGTTATGTCAGCTTGACCAATTGGTTATCTAACAGAAGAATTCATTAATCATCAGGTATTCCCTTTGGTGGACCCTCAATTGTTGTCATTAGCAGTTATCTCTTTATTACTCTATTGATTAATTGCATACTTCAACGTCATTCGCTATAGTCATCATGGCGCTTCCCCATCATTAGGGTGATTATCGCACAGTCATAAGATCATGTAGTCATGTTGTTGACTGACCTTTGATATATGCCTCGTTGCTTGTTCAATCAGCAAATAATGTCTTAGTGAAATATAGAGAAATGATTTCTTAAAGGGATTTTTATATGAGAATATATAAAAGGGTATAAGAATATAGAAGGGGTCTCCTAGATTCCCTATCATCTGCAAATATCAATATTTTACTTTGTAAACTTTCTACCAGATCGTTAATATGATGACGATAATAGGTCCCAACACCGACCCCTGCGTTACTCCACTGGTCACAGCAACCCAGTTACAGAATAAACCATTTATAACCACCCTCTGCTTTCTATCACTTAGCCAGTTACTTACCCATTTACACTCAGCATTCTCATTTTGTGTACCAACATTTTGTGTGGTACGGTATCAAATGCTTTGGAAAAATCAAGATATACCACATCCAATGACTCACCTTGGTCCAGTCTATAGCTTACCTCTTCATAAAAACTGATTAGATTGGTTTGACTGGAGCGATTACTCATACACCCATGCTGATATGGAGTTAAACAGTTAAGGTATGCCACACTAAACGAGATCGCTAACGAGATCACTAAAACGTCACTATTTAGCGATCTCGTTAGCGACCTCGTTGTGTGTGGCATGTAGCAACGATGTGGCCCCTGCTGTGATGTCGCTGATCATTCACTAGCGTTCTGGACCGTTTTTTGATCGTTGGCGTCCCGCTGGTGAGCCTATATCGCTGTGTTTGGCACCTTTTGCGAACGACGAGCGACCTAGTTTGTGACGCATATGACTGTTTTAGCGTCACGGAGTGGATCGCAATATCTGTAAGTTCTCTTTTGCGTCACAGAGAGTATCGCAGAAGTTGCAAAGCAGGCTAGCAGGACGCAGAGAGCAGGAGCGATGCTGGAAATTCCTATGAATCAGAAGCGCTCAGTACATGCTAATGACATTCCTAACGACCGCCAAAGTCGTTAAAGAGATCTCATAAACGACTCATCAGCGGTCAGCGATCTCCTGTTTGGCAGCTACTAGCGACCTAAAAGAGATCACACCAACGATCTCGTTAGCTTGCATCGTAATCGAGATCGCTAACGAGATCGCTAAGTGTGGCAGTACCTTTATTCTCGTTGAGTAGATGATCCAGAATAACATCCCTCAGAAACCCTTCAAATATTTGACCAACAATAGTGGTTAGACTTACTGGCCTATAATTTCCAGGTTCACTTTTAGAGACAATATTTATTTTTTATTAGACTGTGAACTATCATTGTCCTGGTGCATAATTAAATATTTTTACATAGCATGCCATTTGTACAGACAATTTAAGTAGAAAAATATTAAATTCAAGGATACTTTATTCAAAAATATTAATTGGTTTTATTCTTGGCAGATAACTGTACCAGGAGATCAGAGGGACAGCTGACATCTTCTGTTTTTAAATCGGATGATCTTAATTTCCCACGGGATACAATTGAAGTGAATGCCATTACTCCAGATATACCATCATCCATTCACAGCAAAGATCTGTCATCTGATCCTATGAAACGGGTCCTATCTTCTGATTCATTACTGACTACTAAGGAAAATCAAAGTCACAAAATAAGCATTAAAAAACTATTTGCTCCTAAAGTAAAAAAGCCATTTTCGCATTCAGAATATGAAAACAGATTTCCCCTTGAAAAGTCTTTTCTTAAATATGAAAAAATTCACACAGCAGAGAAAACATTTTCTTGTTCCAAGTGTGGGAAATGTTTTAAACAGAAATCACATCTTGTTAGACATCAGAGAACTCACACAGGGGAGAAGCCATTTTCATGTTCAAAATGTGGGACATGTTTTGCAGCTAAATCAACTCTTGTTAAACATCAGAGAATTCACACAGGGGAGAAGCCATTTTCATGTTCAGAATGTGGGAAATGTTTTACAGATAAATCAACTCTTGTTAAACATCAGAGAACTCACACAGGGGAGAAGCCATTTTCATGTTCAGAATGTGGGACATGTTTTGCAACTAAATCAAATCTTGTTAAACACCAGAGAACTCACACAGGGGAGAAGCCATTTTCATGTTCAGAATGTGGAAAATGTTTTACAGATAAATCAACTCTTGTTATACATCAGAGAACTCACACAGGGGAGAAACCATTTTCATGTTCAGAATGTGGGAAATGTTTTACAGATAAATCAACTCTTGTTATACATCAGAGAACTCACACAGGGGAGAAGCCATTTTCATGTTCAGAATGTGGGAAATGTTTTACAGATAAATCAACTCTTATTAAACATCAGAGAACTCACACAGGGGAGAAGCTATTTTCATGTTCAGAATGTGGGAAATGTTTTACAGATAAATCAACTCTTGTTACACATCAGAGAACTCACACAGGGGAGAAGCCATTTTCATGTTCAGAATGTGGAAAATGTTTTACAAATAAAAGGGGTCTTATCAAACATCAGAGAACTCACATAGGGGAGAAGCCATTTTTATGTTCAGAATGTGGGAAATGTTTTACAGATAAATCAACTCTTATTAAACATCAGAGAACTCACACAGGGGAGAAGCCATTTTCATGCTCAGAATGTGGGACATGTTTTACAAATAAATCAACTCTTGTTACACATCGGAGAACTCACACAGGGGAAAAGACACTTTCATGTTCAGAATGTGGGAAATGTTTTAATCAGAAATCACATCTTGTTAAACACCAGAGAACTCACACAGGGGAGAAGCCATTTTCATGTTCAGAATGTGGGAAATGTTTTTCACAGAAATCAATTCTTGTTAGACATCAGAGAACTCACACAGAGGAGAAACCATTTTCATGTTCAGAATGTGGGAAATGTTTTAATCAGAAATCACATCTTGTTAAACACCAGGGAACTCACACAGGGGAGAAGCTATTTTCATGTTCAGAATGTGGGAAATGTTTTTCAGAGAAGTCAATTCTTGTTAGACATCAGAGAACTCACACAGGAGAGAAGCCATTTTCATGTTCAGAATGTGACCAATATCCTCTGATGAAGGAGACAGCAGTATCTCAGTAAAGCGTAAGGGAAAGTACGACCCTTTGGGAATCCGTACATGAGCAATGAGTGACATCACACGCCGACTACTCCTACACGTGGCACGAACCACATCTGGTGAGTCACCGGCTGGGACTCTGCATTGAGGTGTGCTGTAGCTAACTTTTGAGACTTCTTTCCACCAACTCGTGTGAGATCTTCCCTATACCAGTGGAAATGTGGATGTAAGGTATTTACCACAAGGATATCTATCTGTGTTACAAGTTTAACACGTGCTTCATTATTTGCAAGCATCAATGTAAGCCACTAACACATGACTTTATAGTCCATGCTGCATAGAACTGACACAAGATTAAATGCTACTTTATTTTGTTGTCCTATGGCTAAAGCAACACGAAGATCAAAACTGTGCACGACTATGGATCTGTTTCTGACAACTGTGGCTAATAACTATTAAAGAATTGTCCCTATGAAGGGTTTAACTAAAATCAACAAAACTTACTATATGGACAACTTCATGACCCATTGGTCTTAGTAAATAACAAACTGTGCCTGCCAACCGTAGTATTAGCTTTATCAAATTCGGCTATTGGATAATTAATTTTCATTGCATGGTGTATGATGTTTAACTATATGTGTTTGTTGTTTTGAATATATCCTTTTTTATTGCAATTTGCTATGCGTGACTAACCATTCAATTTATCAAGCAGGCATTTGCACATTTGATGGGGATTATTGTGGATGGTATCTTATAGGATTAAATACAGCACATGTTCACACTATGTAGCGCAGAGACATTTTTTTCATTTTAATTTCATTAGTAACACACCAGGGGTGTTTTTTTTGTCTTGCGCAGCTTTTTTTTATATATGTCTTTGCACATGTATCCCTTTGCCTAGATGTCCTACAGGTGTGAATAGCGCGTGTAACAATATTTATATTCTTGTTTCTAATGAAAATTTTTAGTTGGCTCTTGTTTCTGTGACAGAGTTTTCCTTTTACTGCTACATGTAATAAATGCATAAACATTTCAGTACTTTGAAACATTTTAATTTTTGCAAATATAAAGATGAAGAATATTTTGTTATGACAATTTCCTGATATTTGTTTAGAGGAAACTTAGCAACAATTCAATAACTAAAACCTGTCTAAACACTATTGAGAATTATAGACACAGAAACTGCACTGCAAATTTTGGTTTTTATTCAGTGACCAATTTTTTGCTTGTCTTCTGTACTTCTGCATCAGATCATCTCTTACAATTCTCCAACAGTAATCTACTATCATTGATTGATTCCATTTTCCTTGATATCTTTTCTCCATAGCCGCATATCTTGGTGAAATCTCTCACCGTATTCGTCGCTCACTGCTCCACAGTTTGGTGGAAAAACGTCTAGATGCGAATGTAAAAAAATAATCTTGAAGGACAATACAGCCAAAATCCTTATGTTTTGATATTTTTCACCAACTCTTTATAGTTATCACACACAAGAGACAACCACCTCGGGTTATCATTTAGGCTGTGGTTCCACGGTCCGGAACCACAGCGCTTTGGACGGAGCGGAAATTCCACACTGCCCAAAGCCCCGCCCCCTTTTTGACGCGCGCTCTTTCCGGATGTGTTCCGGACACCTCCGGAACACATCCAGAAAGAACGCAGGGCTGCATAGCCCTGTGTTATTTCCGTTGCGGTGACGCAGCGTCGCCGCAACGGGCTAGGACATGCTGCGGTCTGAAAAGACGCGCCGCATGTCCGGAAACGCAGGTCTTCCGCCTGCGTATTTTTACGCATAGTGGAGATGGGATTTCTTGAAATCCCTTCCACTATGCTGTAACATCTGGACGCTGCGTGTTTGACGCTGCGCCAACGCACAGCGTCAAACACGCAAGCATTTCCTGAAGCATTCCGGATCTTGGAAACTCACCCTTACACTTTAGGTTTTCAGAAATCAGCTCCTTAACAATGAAGTAAATGTCGTATCACCCGCCAATGTGGGCTATAAACATATAATCTGAAAATGTATCGCTGGTAAAAACCTGAACAAAGTCATGAGTGCAAGTTTTTACCTTCAAACTCCCAGGAAGGATGGCCATAAATGTAAGTGTTGCGGCATAAATGTAATTTGGGATATATGTGCCTGTCTCCTGCATGCATTCAAAGTCATATAGTTTATAACGATCTGACTCCTCCTTTGGTACATACCTCCACATGTAACAAAGAAGTGAGAAAGAGTAACAAGGAAACAGTATGTCTATAACAAGATCAAGATATTATTAATCAAATAATCGTAAATACAGTATTAAAAGACCAAGTAGACTGGACTAAATAAGAACAAGGGATAGTCAGTATAATAACAAAGAAAAAAGGGGGGGGGGAAAGAAAACCGACCAGAAATCCCAATATATCAATAATATAATCTTTCAGCAGCAGATGGAAGGAAGGGAGACACAGTCATTACTAGTGGGTAGTCGGAGCCCACACAGGATAGAACACCTCAGATTAAAAAAGTGTTGACCGGCCCCTCCAGCTTGGGCTCCTCCTACTCCAGCTCTCCAGTCTAAAATTTGAGGTCACAGAGGATAGTCGCTGCTGGAGCAGCTCCTCAGAAGAATTTTTTATTTTTATCGGACAGGGACTTGGACCCCCGTGGTCTTGAGGTCTCAGGGGTCTCAGCGCTGCTGGACCCCCACCCCTCCTTTGGCGGATCTGCATTACCCTTTAAGGTGCTCCCTGCAGAACCCTGCCGGCCCCGGGGGATGAGGGTTGCTTCCCTGGCGGGGACGCAAACCGCGCTTCTGGGGTCACTGCGTTCCCCGCCCTGGGGGGAAGCTATGGGCACAGCGCCACAAATCCCTGGGGGTCCCTGTGGCGGTCAGCTGGGTGAGTACTCAACATTTTAATAAGTGTTTGAGTGCTTCAGCGGCTGCTGCGGCAGCCGCTGCTACATGTATTCAGTGTTGGTGACTTGTGTACTTTTGTCCGCAGGTGGATGCCTGCAGGACATGGGAGCGGAGCGGAGGAGTCGCGCGTTTTTTCTTTTAAGCCGGCGGGGAGCGTGGCTTCGCGCTTTCCCATTCTTTCGCGGGCAGGAAGCGCTCTGAGCGCGCACTTTATCCTGCCTCTCCTCTTCCGGCTTCTCTCCTTCAGCGCGGCGGCCATTACTGACGGCCTCCTCGGGCTCCTCACTCTCCTCCCGACCGACCGAAGGAACATTTAGGACACTGCACCGCGGCCAGCTGGGTGAGTCGCTTCTGCCTGTCAGGGCAGAAGCTTAACCCCCTCACCCCCACAGCGCAGGGCACCTTTCTGAGGCACAATTAGGTGGCAGACTGCGCTGTCCTGCAGCTGTTACCTCATAAGAGGCACCTTTTTTTGTCTGGGGCTCGCACACCCTTTTCATTAACAGAGGTTGTGGGGAGTCTGCGACATTAACCCCTTCTTAGGCGGTTAACCCTTAATTGGGGGACAGCTGGGGTAGCTCTCTTTAAGAGCTTTAACCCTTCAGCGTTCGTTTTTTCTTTAAGAAACCACACTGTTCTAGTTACTGACAGGTTTAACCTGCCATATACTGTGTGAGGGCATGTCAGATCAGGGTCCAGGAGGTGCGGACCGTCTCCCAGGTCCGCTACAGGATCAGTCTCGCGTATCTGACACGGAGGAGTCCTCGACGGCGTCAAGCGCAGCGATCGGAGGTTTCAATGATGCCAAAATGGAGGCCCTCACTCGTTCTATTGATGGCCTGTCTGACCTGCTAGGTTATTTGGTGTCAGCTAGATCCTCTCATGGCAGGAAGCGCCACAGGCCGGTACTATCCTACCCGCGTAGCGACTCGGAGATCTCTGGTATGGAGGGTTCCCCTTCAAGCTCAGATGGGGAGATGTCCGATTCGGATAAGGAGGATCGGCAGGGACACTCTGCCTCTCTTTTGGGCCGTACAGAGGCTTTTATTGGAGCTATGAGGGAGGCGTTACAGTTACCGGAGGAGGTAACTAGACGTCCTGGTAAGTCGGCCCGGATGTTTCAGGAGTCGCATAGGTCGCGATCGGCATTACCATCTCTGGATGAGCTTAATGGGGCAGTGGAGAAGGAACGCCTGTGTCCAGATAAACGTTTTCAGGGGACACGGTTTTTTGAGACACTGTATCCGTGTTCGACGGAGTTGATTGATAATTGGATTCCTTCTCCTGAAGTGGAAGTCCCTTTATCCCAGCTTAGCAAATCCTCATTACTTCCTGTTAAAGGGAAGGCGAGTCTGCAGGATCCGCTGGACAGAAAAACGGAGATGGCAGCGAAATCCATCTACGAGGCCGCGGGTCATGGATTCAGAGAGGTGCTAGGATCCATGTGTGCTTGTAAAGCTTCCCTGAGCTGGTTGGACCGTCTACGGACGGCGTGGCAAGATGGATCCCCGCTATCCGAGGTAGATGGGCTTTTCAAGTTGTTGGAGGATGCAGCCCGATATGGCAGTGATGCAGGTTTGGATACTGCGACATTGCTGTCCAGGGCGCAATCCTCGGCGGTCACAGTCAGAAGAGCACTATGGCTTAGACAGTGGACCGGGGACGCAGTTTCCAAGCAAGGTTTGCTATCTTTAGCTTACAAGGGTGGTCAGCTATTTGGATCTGACCTCACGGAGCTGATTGTCAAGGCAACGGCAAAAGAAACGGCTTTACCGCAGCGAAGAGCTGTGGCTTCGGTGTCTGGCAGGCCTAGTGCCGGTAGTGGTCGGCGGCCTTTTCGATCCAGGGGACGGTTCGGTCAGCCTTCTTGGGGATCGGGTCGTCCCTCTTTTTCAGGAAAAAAGACCTCTCAGAAATCCCGCACTCCCTGAAAACAGAGTTTCCGTCAAGACAAGCTGGAAGCTGACAAAAAGCCCGCTAAGGCGGACTGACGCCAGGGTCTCACTCGAGGGCTCTCGAGTGGGGGGTCGCCTGCTCGAATTCGAATCGACTTGGGCTTCCCGCGTTTCGGACGCCTGGGTGACACGGGTTGTGTCGGCAGGCTACTTCATAGAGTTTTCTTCTCGACCCCCGGACAGTTTTTGCCAATCTCGCATTCCGTCAGAGCCCGAGCTTTTTGCCGCTCTGCTGCGGGAGGTCGATTCCCTTCTGCAGAAGGGTGTGGTGGTACCGGTTCCGCCGGAGGATCGGGGAAGAGGGTTTTATTCCAACCTCTTTGTGGTCCCCAAAAAGGAGGACAAATTTCGCCCCATTCTGGATCTCAAAAGATTGAATCGGCATGTCCGCACCCGGAAATTCCGCATGGAGTCGCTTCGCTCGGTTGTGGCGGCCCTGTCACAGAACGACTTTTTGGTGTCAATCGACATTCGCGACGCTTATTTGCATGTTCCCGTCGGAAGGGCCCACCAATGCTTCCTTCGTTTTGCCATAGGTCAGGACCATTACCAGTTTGTGGCCCTACCATTCAGGTTGGCCTCAGCGCCCAGAGTTTTTACGAAATTTCTGGCACCTCTCATGGCGATCCTTCGAAGACAGGGGGTAACAATTCTTCCCTACCTGGACGACCTTTTGATTGTGGCATCCTCAAAGGAGGAGGCGGTGACGGCTCGCAATCTATCCCTTGAGCTCCTGGAGGACTTCGGTTGGCTGGTCAATTGGGAGAAGTCGACTCTGGAACCGTCGCAGTCAATCCTGTTTTTGGGGATGCATTTCGACACGGTATGAGCAGTGGTGTCCCTGCCTCCAGACAAGCAAGCAAGTCTTCTTCGACATGTACAGGTTATAAAGTCTTCAACAGCAATGTCCCTTCGAAGGTGTATGCGCCTTCTGGCTCTGATGGTGGCGTCGATGGAGGCACTTCCGTTTGCCCAATTTCATTCCAGGGCTCTCCAAATGCTCATTTTGAACCGTTGGGATCGATCGCAGGCTTCGCTGGATTGCAGTGTCATCATCTCCCACAGGGTGCGAGAATCTCTAGGATGGTGGTTACGTCCGGAAGCGTTTTCCCTGGGGAAGTCATTCCTCCCTCCGAGGTGGTCGGTCATAACCACCGATGCCAGCCTGACGGGCTGGGGGGGGGTGTCTGGAACGATTTCTGGATTCAGGGAGTATGGTCGTCGGAAGAGTCTGTCCTGCCGATCAACATCCTGGAATTGAGGGCAATTTTTCTTTGCCTCCAACACTGGACGGTCCCTTTAAGCGGTCTGCCAGTCCGAGTGCAGACAGACAACGCGACAGCGGTCGCGTATATCAGCCATCAAGGTGAGACTAGGAGCTTCAGGATCATGATGGAGGTGTCTCGGATCCTGGTATGGGCCGAGGCCAGGGTGCCAGCCATCTCTGCGATTCACATTCCAGGAGTTCAGAATATCACGGCGGACTTCCTTAGTCGCGAAAAGATGGATCCCGGAGAATGGAGTCTTCATCCGGAAATTTTTGCACTGCTGTGCTCCCGTTGGGGAACTCCCCAAGTGGATTTGATGGCATCCAGGTTCAATGCCAAGTTACCAACGTTCATGTCCAGGTACAAGGACCCGAAGGCTGTGGCGGTGGATGCTCTGGTGGCTCCGTGGGACCAATTCGAGCTAATCTATGTGTTCCCGCCGATATCCTTACTTCCTCTGGTGTTGCGTCGGATCAGACTGGAGAGAGTCCCGGCTATGTTGGTAGCCCCAGATTGGCCAAGGAGGACGTGGTTCTCGACGCTGGTGTCGCTTCTGGCAGCGCCTCCTCTTCCACTCCCTCTTCGCCCGGACCTGTTAACCCAAGGGCCCGTTCGTCATCCGGACCTGAAGTCTCTGCGTTTGACGGCGTTTTGAGACCGGCTGAAAAACCTTGACGGGTCAAGATTTCGAAGTCATTGCCACTCTGCGAGCTGCCAGAGGTCCGGCTACTACTAGGATTTATCACAAGACTTGGGAAGCCTTCTTTTCGTGGTATTCGGGTTCTTCAAGGAACCCGAGGATTTTTTCCATTCCCAATTTGTTGGCCTTTTTGCAGTACGGGCTGGACAAGGGTTTGGCAGTTAGCACTCTGAAGGGTCAGGTTTCTGCTCTGTCCTTGCTGTTTCGGAAGGCTATCGCCTCGCGTAGGGACGTACGTTCCTTTTTTCGCGGAGTAACCCGTCAGTTTCCGCCGCGGAAGGCGCTTGTGTCTCCTTGGCGGCTCAATCTTGTCTTGGAGGCTCTTCAACATGGGCCTTTTGAGCCTATGGACTCTGTTAGCCTTTCTTTGCTCTCTTGGAAGGTTGCCTTCCTAGTGGCGGTCACCTCTTTGAGAAGGGTTCCTGAGTTGGCGGCTCTTTCTTGCTCACCTCCTTTTCTGGAGTTTCACCAGGATCGCGTAGTGCTTCGCACACGGGGCGACTTTCTACCTAAGGTGGTGTCACAATTTCATGTTAACCAGGATATTGTTTTGCCCTCGCTCTGTCCGGAGCCGAGGAGTGCGAAGGAACGGGCCTTGCACACATTGGATTTAGTGCGGGCTTTGAAGTTCTATTTGTCTATTACTCAAGGTTTTCAGAAGTCGGACTCTCTTTGTGATTCCAGCAGGTCGTCGGTGTGGTCAACGAGCTTCCAAGGACTCTATAGCTCGTTGGATTCGATCGGCCATTTTAGAGGCTTACCGACTTAAGGGCGAACCTTGCCCGATTAAGATTCGAGCTCACTCCACGAGGGCTGTGGGTTCATCGTGGGCCTTTCATCAAGGGGCCTCGGCAGCACAGCTCTGCCGGGCGGCGACCTGGCGCTCCGTCCACACGTTTACAAAATTTTATAAGGTGGACGTCAGTGCTTCCGCTGATGCGGCCTTAGGACGTAGGGTCCTGCAGGCGGCTGTAGTTTAAAGTTCTCGTTAACTTGTATTTAGCGCTAGTTGCGTATTTATCTAAGTTGTTGGGATCTGCCTTTTTTGCTTTTTTCCCACTCTTAATTTCTGGACTGCTTTGGGACGTCCCACTAGTAATGACTGTGTCTCCCTTCCTTCCATCTGCTGCTGAAAGACGGATTTTGGTAAGACCTTACCTGTAAAATCCTTTTCAGCGAAGGAAGGAAGGGAGACACAGCTCCCTCCCATGGCAGAAGTGTGTTGTTGTGTTTTCAGATGCAGCGTGACCCTTCTCTGATAGCGATTATCTGGGCTGAGGTCGGTGCGCTAAGGCTCTTTTCCAGCATTGCCAGCTCATCGCAGTGGTCAGGTTCAGTGAGTAGTACCTGGGACTGTGTGGTTTTTTCTGTTATATGCATAACCTGTCTCCTTGTTTTTTTCTCTGAAGTCCTTCAGAAGGGGTTATGTTGCTCCGCTGGTGATATTTGCTCTTCCTTAGCTTGTGTACGGACTGGAGAGCTGGAGTAGGAGGAGCCCAAGCTGGAGGGGCCGGTCAACACTTTTTTAATCTGAGGTGTTCTATCCTGTGTGGGCTCCGCCTACCCACTAGTAATGACTGTGTCTCCCTTCCTTCCTTCACTGAAAAGGATTTTACAGGTAAGGTCTTACCAAAATCCGTCTTTATTAAATATACCTCAGTAGTTGGTAACAATTAAATAGAATACAATATGTATAGTATAAAAACATGAACAAGGACGCTCACTGGAGTATAAAATTGTACAAAGAAGCCAATAATAGTAGCAATAAATACAATATTTTATATATTATTATAAATGATAAAGAATAAATTATAATATAGTGCACAAAACTAGTGCAAAAAAATATTAATACTGCCAGATAACAGTGTGCAAAGTATTATACTGTGCAACTGTAAATTATATAAATTATAGTGCTATCATTATAGATCAGGGTATAAATAGTACCTTAAAGTGCAAAAAAAGAGCCATAGTAATTTAACCCCTTAACCCCCAAGGGTGGTTTGCATGTTAATGACCAGGCGAATTTTTACAATTCTGACCACTGTCTCTTTATGAGGTTATAACTCTGGAACGCTTCAACGGATCTTCGCGATTCTGAGATTTTCTTGTGACATATTGTACTTCACGTTAGTGGTAAAATTTCTTCGATATAACTTGCGATTATTTTTGAAAAAAATGCAAATATGGCGAAAATTTGAAAATTTTGCAATTTTCAAACTTTGATTTTTTTTTTTCCCTTAAAACAGAGAAATATGTCACACAAAATAGTTAAGAAATAACATTTCCCACATGTCTACTTTACATCAGCACAATTTTGGAACTAAATTTTTTTTTTCTTAGGAAATTCTAAGGGTTAAATTTGACCAGCGATTTCTCATTTTACAACAAAATTTGCAAAGCCATTTTTTTTAGGGACCACCTCACATTTGAAGTCACTGAGGGTCTATATAGCAGAAAATACCCAAAAGTGACACCATTCTAAAAACTGCACTCCTCAAGGTACTCAAAACCACATTCAAGAATTTTATTAACCCTTCAGGTGCTTCACAGGAGATGAAGCAACGTGGAAGGAAAAAATGAATATTTAACTTTTTAGCCACAAAAATGATCTTTTACAAACTTTTTTTTTATTTTCACAAGGGTAAAAGGAGAAAATGGGCAGATAAAGTTGTTGTGCAATTTCTCCTGAGTACGCCAATACCCCATATATGGGGGAAAACCACTGTTTGGGCACACAGCAGAGCTCGTAAGGGAAGGAGCGCCGTTTGACTTTTCCAAACTAAAATTGGCTGGAGTTGAGATTGGACGCCATGTCGTGTTTGGAGAGCCCCTGATATGCCTAAACAGTGGAAACCCCCCACATATGGCACCATTTTGGAAACTACACCCCCTAAGGAACTTATCTAGATCTGTTGTGAGCACTTTGAACCCCCAAGTATTTCACAAAAGTTTATAATGCCTGGGTGTGGAAAAAAAAAAAAACAATTATCCACAAAAATGATTTTTAAGTCCCAAATTTTTGATTTTTCCCAAGGAAATTGGACCCCAAAAGTTGTTGTCCAATTTGTCCTGAGTACACTGATACCCCATATGTGTGTGAGGGGGGATTTGTTTGGGCGCACGGCAGGGCTTGGAAAGGAAGCAGTAACGTTTTGGAATGCAAACGTTGATGGGGTCATGTTCCGTTTGTAGTGCCCCAGATGAGCCTAAACAGTGGAAACCCCCTACAAGTGACCCCATTTTGGAAACTAGACCCCCTAAGGAACTTATCTAGATCTTTGGTGAGCACCTTGAACCCCCAAGTGCTTCACACAAGTTTATAATACCCGGGCATGAAAATAAAAAATCCTATTTTTTTTCCCACAAAAATTATATTTGTCACTAATTTTTTATTTTCCCAAGGGTAACAGGATAAATTGGACCACAAAAGTTGTTGTCCAATTTGTCCTGAGCATGCTGATACCCCATATGTGGGGGGGACCACTGTTTGGGCGCGCAGCAGAGCTCGGAATGGAAGGAGCACCATTTGACTTTTTCCAACCAAAATTGGCTGGAATTGAGATTGGACGCCATGTTGCATTTGGAGAGCCCCTGATGTGCCTAAACAGTGGAAACCCCCCACAAGTGACCCCATTTGGGAAACTAGACCCCCCTAAGGAACTTATCTAGATCTTTGGTGAGCAATTTGAACCCCCAAGTGCTTCACACAAGTTTATAACGTAGAGCTGTAAAATTAAAAAATATTTTTTCCATAAAATTGATCTTTTCACCCCAATTTTTATTTTCCCAAGGGTAACAAGACTCCAAAAGTTATTGTACAATTTTTCCTAAGTACGCTGATACCCCATATGTGGGGGTAAACCACTGTTTGGGTGCATGGCAGAGTTTGGAAGGGAAGGAGCGCCGTTTGACTTTTTCAACGCAGAATTGGCTGGATGCCATGTCGTGTTTGGAGAGCTCCTGATCTGCCTAAACAGTAGAAACCCCCGACAAATGACACCATTTTGGAAACTAGACCCCTCAAGGAACTCATTTAGATGTGTGGTGAGCACTTTGAACCCCGAAGTGCTTAACAGAAGTTTATAACGTACAGCCGTAAAATAAAAAATCTTTTTTTTTTTTTTTTTACAAAAATGATTTTTTTTTGCCCCCAATATTTTATTTTCACAAGAGTAACAGGAGACATTGGACCCCAAAAGTTGTTGTCCAATTTGTCCTGAGTACGCTGATACCCAATATGTGGGAGAAAACTACTGTATGGGCACACGTCAGGGCTCGGTAGGGAAGTAGTGATGTTTTGGATTGCAGACTTTGATGGAATGGTCTGGGGTCGTCATGTCGCTTTTGGAGAGCCCCTGATGCGCCTAAACAGTGGAAACCTCCACAAGTGACCCCATTTTGGAAAATAGACCCCACAAGGAACTTATCTAGATGTGTGGTGAGCACTTTGAACCCGAAGTGCTTCACAGAAGTTTATAACGTACAACCGTAAAAATAAAAAATCTTTTTTTTTTTTTTTACAAAAATTATTTTTTTGCCTCCAATATTTTATTTTCACAAGGGTAACAGGAGAAATTGGACCTCAAAAGTTGTTGTCCAATTTGTCCTGAGTACGCTGATACCCAACATGTGGGAGAAAACTACTGTATGGGTACACGTTGGGGCTCGGAAGGGAAGTAGTGACGTTTTGGATTGCAGACTTTGATGGAATGGTCTGGGGGCGTCATGTCGCATTTGGAGAGCCCCTGATGCACCTAAACAGTGGAAACCCCACCACAGGTGACCCCATTTTGGAAAATAGACCCCACAAGGAACTTATCTAGATGTGTGGTGAGCGCTATGAAGCCCAAGTGCTTCACAGAAGTTTTATAACATACAGCCGTGAAAACCAAAAAATCATTTTTTTTTTTACAAAAATCATATTTTTCGCCCCCAGTTTTTTATTTTCCCAAGGGTAACAGAAGAAATAGGACAAATTACACAATAACTCTTGTGGTCCTGAGTACGCTGATACCCCATATTTGAGGGTAAACTACTGTTTGGGCGCATGGCAGAGCTCAGAAGTGAAGGAGCACCGTTTGACTTTTTCAATGCAGAATTGGCTGGAATTGAGATCAGACGCCATGTCACATTTGGAGAGCCCCTGATGTGTCTAAACAGCGGAAACCCCCCAATTCTAACTCCAACCCTAACCCCAAGACACCCCTAACCCTAGTCCCAACCCTAACCACAAACCTAACCCTAACACACCCCTAATCCCAACCCTAATCCTAACTTTAGTGCCAACCCTAACTTTAGCCGCAACCCTAACCCTAATGGGAAAATGAAAATAAATACATTTTTTTTAATTTTATTATTTTTCCCTAACTAAGGGGGTGATAAAGGGGGGTTTGATTTACTATTTATAGCGGGTTTTTATGATTGGCAGCTGTCACGCTAAAAGACGCTTTTTATTGCAAAAAATAGTTTTTTGCATCACCACATTTTCAGAGCTATAATTTTTGCATATTTTGGCCCACAGAGTCATGTGAGGTCTTATTTTTTGCTTTACGAGTTGACGTTTTTATTGGTACCATTTTTGAGCATGTGACGTTCTTTGATCGCTTTTTATTATGATTTTTGGGAGGTTAGAATGAACAAAAATCAGCAATTCATGAATTTCTTTTGGGGGGTGTTTATACCATTCCGCATGTGGTAAAATTTATAAAGCAGTTTTATTCTTCGGGTCAGTACGATTACAGCGATACCTCATTTATATCATTTTTTTTATGTTTTGGCGCTTTTATAGAATAAAAACAAATTTATATAAAAAATTATTATTTTTGCATCGCTTTATTCTTCGAGCTATAACTTTTTTATTTTTTCGTTGATGATGCTGTATGGCGGCTCGTTTTTTGCGGGACAAGATGACGTTTTCAGCTGTACCATGTTTATATCGGTCTTTTTAATCGCGTGTTATTCCACTTTTTGTTCGGCGGTATGATGATAAAGCAATGATTTTTTGCTTTTTTTTTTTTTTTAAGGGGGTTCACTAATGGGTTAACTAGTGGGACAGTTTTATGGGAGGGGTCGTTACGGACGCGTCGATACCAAATATGTGTACTTTTATTGTTTTGTTTATTTTATTTACAGGAAGAAATGAATTTATTGAGGAATATTTTTTTTTTATGATTTTTTTTAACACTTTTTATTTTTTATTTTTTTTTTTTACTTTTTTACTTTGTCCCAGGGTGGGACATCACTGTATTTTATCAGATCGCTGGTCTCACAGTGTGCACAGCACTCTGTGAGACCAGCGATCAATCTGGCATCGCCGCAGGCTTCCTCAACGCCTGCTCTCAGCAGGCACTGAGGAAGCCGCCTCCCTCAGGACCCCAGCGCCATCTTGGATCCGGGTCCTGGGAGGGAGCAAGCCCTCAGAACAGCGCGATCACATTGCGCTGTCCTGAGGGTCTCAGGGGAGCGCGCAGGGAGCCCCCTCCCTGCGCGATGCTCCCCTGTGCCCCGGTACACCGCGATCATGTTTGATCACGGTGTGCCAGGGGTTAATGTGTCGGGAGCGGTCCGTGACCGCTCCTGACACATAGTGCCGGGTGTCAGCTGTGATAAACAGCTGACACCCGGCCGCGATCAGCTGCGCTACCCCCGGGAGCGCAGCTGATCGCATATGACGTACTATTCCGTCCATGGGAATTAAGTACCAGGTCACATGGATGGAATAGTACGTCTGATGGAATAAAGAGGTTAAAAGGCAAGATTCACTCCTTCAAAAGTAAGATATGATAATTGAAAAATCACCATTAATGTGCCAAAAGAAGGGGTGAACTGCAGTAGATATAAATATCAACACTGTGTTTATACCTACATAACGCAGTGAAAAAATATATGTATGGAAATATCCTGAATATAAGGGCTTACATGAAAAAGGCTCCTGAGTCCACTTGGCGTCTACCCTGACGCGCGTTTCGGCTTAGCGCCTTCACCTCTGACGTTCACAAGTTCAGGTTCACACTCAGTACATGTGACAGACGTGACAGAGTCTGGAGACGCCGTGGAGAGTGATCTGCTGCCTACAACATCTTTCAGCATGACCGATTTGGCAGTGGGTCAGTAATCATGTGGGGTGGCATTTCTTTAGAGGGCCACACAGCCCTCCATGTGCTTGCCAGAGGTAGCCTGACTGCTATTCGGTGCCGAGATGAGATCCTCAGACCCCTTGTGAGACCATATGGTGGTGCAGTTGGCCCTGGGTTCCTCCTAATGCAGGACAATGCCAGACCTCATGTGGCTGGAGTGTGTCGGCAGTTCCTGCAAGATGAAGGCATTGAAGCTATGGACTGGCCTGCCCATTCCCTAGACCTGAATCCGATTGAGCACATCTGGGATAGCATGTCTCACTCCATCCACCAATGTCACGTTGCACCACAGACTGTCCAGGAGTTGACAGATGCTTTAGTACAGGTCTGGGAGGAGATCACTCAGGAAAACATCTGCAACCTCATCAGGAACATACCCAGGCATTGTAGGGAGGTCATACAGGCACGTGGAGGCCACACACAATACTGAGCATCATTTTAACTTGTTTCCACTTTAATTTTGTCTTGTTTTGATTTTCACTTTGACTTGTTTCCACTTTCATTTTGGAGATCTCTCCAAATCAAGGCCTCCATTGGTTCAAAAATTTGATTTCCATTGATGATTTTTGTGTGATTATGTTGACAGCATATTCAACCTTGTACAGAACAAAGTATTCAATGAGAATATTTCATTCATTTAGATCTAGGATGTGTTATTTGAGTGTTCCCTTTATTTTTTTCAGTATGCCTTCAATTTTGAATAAATCCCCAACAGTGTCACCAGCAAAGCACCCCCACACCATCACACCTCCTCCTCCATGCTTCACGGTGGGAACCAGGCATGTAAAGTCCATCCGTTCACCTTCTCTGCGTCGCACAAAGACACAGTGGTTGGAACCAAAGATCTCAAATTTGGACTCATCAGCCCAAAGCACAGATTTCCACTGGTCTAATGTCCATTCCTTGTGTTCTTTAGCCTAAACAAGTCTCTTCTGCTTGTTGCCTGTCCTTAGCAGTGGTTTCCTAGCAGCTATTTTACCATGAAGGCCTGCTTTACAAAATCTCCTCTTAACAGTTGTTGTAGAGATGTCTACTGCTAGAACTCTGTGTGGCATTGACCTGGTCTCTAATCTAAGCTGCTGTAAATCTGCGATTTCTGAGGCTGGTGACTCAGATAAAGTTATCCTCAGAAGCATAGATGACTCTTGGTCTTCCTTTCCAGGGACGGTCCTCATGTGAGCCAGTTTCTTTGTATCGCTTGATAGTTTTTGCAACTGCACTTAGGGACACTTTCAAAGTTTTCCCAATTTTTCGGACTGACTGACCTTCATTTCTTAAAGTAATGATGGCCACTCGTTTTTCTTTACTTAGCTGCTTTTTCTTGCCATAATACAAATTTTAACAGTCTATTCAGTAGGACTATCAGCTGTGTATCCACCAGACTTCTGCACAACACAACTGATGGTCCCAACCCCATTTATAAGGCCAGAAATCCCACTTATTAAACCTGACAGGGCACACCTGTGAAGTGAAAAACATTTTCTGTGACTACCTTTTGAAGCTCATCAAGAGAATGCCAAGAGTGTGCAAAGCAGTCATCAAAGCAAAAGGTGGCTACTTTGAAGAACCTAGAATATTAGACATATTTTCAGTAGTTTCACACTTTTTTGTTAAGTATATAATTCCACATGTGTTAATTCATAGTTTTGATGCTTTCAGTGTGAATTTACAATTTTCATAGTCATGAAAACACAGAAAAATCTTTAAATGAGAAGGTGTGTCCAAACTTTTCGTCTGTACTATATAAATATATATATATATACAGTACAGACCAAAAGTTTGAACACACCTCATTCAAAGATTTTTCTGTATTTTCATGACTATGAAAATTGTAAATTCACACTCAAGGCATCAAAACTATGAATTAACACATGTGGAATTATAAATTACACTTTACAAAAAAGTGTGAAACAACTGAAAATATGTCTTATATTCTAGGTTCTTCAAAGTAGCCACCTTTTGCTTTGATTACTGCTTTGCACGCAGAAAAGGTGAACAGCTGGACTCTACATGCCTAGTACCCACCGTGAAGCATGGAGGAGGAGGTGTGATGGTGTGGGGGTGTTTTGCTGGTGACACTGTTGGGGATTTATTTAAAATTGAAGCTGTGAGCGGTCCAGCTCACCCCAAACCATCTCGATTGGGTTCAAGTCTGGTGAATGTGGAGGCCAGGTCATCTGGCGTAGCACCCCAACACTCTCCTTCTTGGTCAAATAGCCCTTACACAGCCTGAAGGTGTGTTTGGGGTCATTGTCCTATTGAAAAATAAATGATGGTCCAACTAAACGCAAACCGGATGGAATAGCATGCCGCTGCAAGATGCTGTGGTAGCCATGCTGGTTCACTATGCCTTCAATTTTGAATAAATCCCCAACAGTGTCACCCGCAAAGCAACCCCACACCATCACACCACCTCCTCCATGCTTCACGGTGGGAACCAGGCATGTAGAGTCCATCCGTTCACCTTTTCTGCGTGCAAAGCCGTAATCAAAGCAAAAGGTGGCTACTTTGAAGAACCTAGAATATAAGACATATTTTCAGTTGTTTCACACTTTTTTGTAAAGTGTAATGTATAATTCCACATGTGTTAATTCATAGTTTTGATGCCTTCAGTGTGATTCTACAATTTTCATAGCCATGAAACTACAGAAAAATCTTTGAATGAGAAGGTGTCCAAACTTTTGGTCTGTACTGTATATATACAGTATATATAAAGATGCAGCAGAAATGAATGCAGTTCTGCCGTATTGTTGCTAAGCCAAATTAAGATGGCAAGTTAGACCTGTGTACTTTAGTCGCAACTCGTAAAGGAAAAAGTCATGTAAAACAATGTAAAAAGCTTATGAAGTGTGGAATGCCAGAAGGGGGAAGGTTACAGCCCCTGGAGTGGAAGATTGTCTTGAAAGAAAGGAAAGGTATTCTAAAAGATAATGGATTGCTGTCTACTGCTAGGGCATGGGAGTCTCTGAAAGCCTGTATAGAGAAAATTGAGTAGAAGAGGAAAGGAACAAAAAGGACAGTTTTGAGTTATGTGTATTACAAAAATACATCCTGTGAGCGGCCTCCGCCGTATACTGGTGGCACAGGGCCAAGTGCTAATATTGATGGCGACCATTTTGTTGATAAGCCTTGTGTTTTTTCTGGCAGCCATTTTGGCGAAGGAAAATGTATTTCTTCTGGCAGCCATTTTGGCGAAGGCAAATGTGTTAATTCTTGCAGCCATTTTGGTGAAGGGAAATGTTTCTAGCAGCCATTTTGGCGAAGGAAAATGTATGTCTTCTGGCAGCCATGTTGGCGAAGGCAAATGTGTTAATTCTTGCAGCCGTTTTGGCGAAGGCAAATGTGTTTCTGGCAGCCATTTTGGCGAAGGCAAATGTGTTTCTTCTGGCAACCATTTTGGCAAAGGCAAATGTGTTTCTTCTGGCAGCCATTTTGGCGAAGAGAAATGTGTTTCTTCTGGCGACCATTTTGGCAAAGGGAAATGTGTTTCTTCTGGCAGCCATTTTGGCATAGGGAAATGTGTTTCTTCTGGCAGCCATTTTGGCTAAGAAAAGTGTGCTTCTTCTGGTGGCCATCTTGGAACGTCTCCCCAGATCATACAAACTGAGCCATATCATCATGTGACTTACATAGATCAGTCTAAATTGAGTGAGGCACAATTCAGGAAGACACACAACTTCCAGTGATGAACATCTGAGGCTACACACCGCACCACCAAATCCTTGTTACCAGGGTTGGCCTGAGGCACAGGGACACCGGAAGAATCTCCAGTGGGCCCCGCCCCCAGCCCCTGCCTCCTTCATTAGTCCCTGCCCTGCATGTCAATAGTGCCTACAACTGACCGGCCATGCTGTGTGCAGATGTCAGGCGCATCGACGGCTGGGCACAACTCCTAGACTAGGCGCAAACTCCCCTCATCCAGCTGAGAGCACTGTGCCAGCCATTTCCACATCATCCTATAAATCCCAGAAATGACATCACTAGGCTGTTCTGTGCGCACAGGACCTGTGATGAGGTCACAGGAGGGGAGGAGTCAGGGATCACATGATCAGGGGCCTCTGTATACAGGATTTTGGGGTGCTGATTACTCATGGTGCTGGATGAGGGGAAGTTTCTGTGTGGGGTCAGGAGGGGTTTACAGGGTGGATGTAGCAGAGCTGTTTGTGTATGAGGTGTACGGAGCAGAGCCACGTGTGCATGGGGTGTACGGAGCGGAGCCATGTGTGTACGAGGTGTACGGAGCGGAGCCGTGCGTGTATGTGGTGTATGGAGCGGAGCCGCATGTGTATCGGGTGTACGGAGCAGAGCCGCGTGTGTATCGGGCGTACGGAGCAGAGCCGCGTGTGTATAGGGTGTACGGAGCAGAGCCGCGTGTGTATAGAGTGTACGGAGCAGAGCCGCGTGTGTATAGAGTGTACGGAGCAGAGCCGCGTGTGTATAGGGTGTACGGAGCAGAGCCGCATGTTTATGGCGTGTGCGGAGCAGAGCCATGTGTGTATGAGGTGTACTTGGTGTACGGAGCAGAGCCATGTGTATACGAGGTGTACACAGTGGAGCCGCGTGCATATGGGGTGTGCGGAGCAGAGCCATGTGTGTATGAGGTGTACAGAGCGGAGCCACGTGTGTATGCGCCGTACGAAGCGGAGTCGCCTGTGTATGGGGTGTGCGGAGCTGAGCCGCGTGTGTACAAGGTGTACGGAGCAGAGCCGCGTGTGTTCTTGGTGTATGTAGTGGAGCCATATGTGTACTAGGTGTATGGAGCGGAGCCGTGTGTGTACAAGGTGTATGGAATGGAGCCCTGTTTGTATGTAGTGTATGGAGCTGTGTGTGTGCACGGGGTATATGGAGCGGAGCAACGTGTGTACGGGGTGTACAAAACAGCCCTGTGTGTACGGAGTTGAGCCTTGTGTACAGAGCAGAGCCATGTGTGTACTGAGTGAAGCCGTGTGTGTGAAGGGTGTACGGAGTGGAGCCGTGTGTGTGTACGAGGCATACAAAGTGGAACCGTGTGTGTATGAGGTGTGCGGAGCCGTGCGTGTACAAGGTGTATGGTGGGGAGCATTTATACCTCCCAACCGTCCCAGATCCAGCGGGACTGGCCCGATTTTGAGAGTCTGCCCCGCTGTCCCGGCCAGGAGCTTAATTGTCCCGCGGACACAGGAGTACACGGCGGAGCCCCGAGGAGCACTTTAAAATTCGCACGTGACGTTCCCCAGAAGTGATGTGCTGGAAGCTGACCGGAAATTAGGTAATTTCGGGAGGAGATTGTGACGGAACCATGGAGGCACTTCAGGGAATGCTTCAGATCCATCACCGTGTCCTCCTCCAACAGCACAGACAGCGGGATCGCCTTGGAATCGGGGATGTCGGCTATGTGAGCGGATCATGATATGTCCTGCATTGGGAGGCTCAGTTAGGCACTACAATGGGAGCCGGGCTGCTATAGTATCTTTATAGAATCTATTTCTTTCTCTCTCTCTGTTTCTTTCTCTCTGTTCTTTCTCTTTCTTTTTTTCTGTTCTTTCTCTTTCTGTTTCTTTCTCTCTCTCTGTTCTTTCTTTCCCTCTAACCTTTCTTTTTTCTTTCTCTCTGTTCTTTCCTTCTTTCTTGCTCTGTTCTTTTTCCCTCTCTCTCTGCTCTTCCTTTTCCCTCTTTATTTCCCCTCTTTCATTCTCTCTGTTCTTCCTTTCTTTTTCTTTCTTTCTCTCTGTTCTTTCTTTCCCTCTCTCTGTTCTTTCTTTCCCTTTTCATTCTCTCTGTTCTTCCTTTCTTTTTTCTCTGTTTTCTTTCTCTCTAATCTTTCTCTCTCTGTTCTTTCTTTCTCCTCTTTCTGTTTTCTTTCCTTCTCTGTTCTTTTGTTCTCTCTGCCTCTGTTCTTTCTTTCTCTTTCTCTGTTATTTCTTTCTTTCTTTCCCCTTTCTTCCTCTCTGTTCTTTCCCTCGCTAATATTTCTTTCTTTCTCTGTTCTTTCTTTCCCTCTCTAATCTTTCTTTCTGTTTCTTTCTTTCTTAATATCTGTTTCTCTCTGTTCTTCCTTTCCCTCTCTGTTTTCTTTCTTTCCCATCTTTCTTTCTTCTTCTCTCTGTTCTTTCTTTCCCTCTCTAATATTTCTTTGTCTCTCTCCGTTCTTTCTTTCCCGCTCTAATCTTTTTCTCTCTCTGTTTCTTTCTTTCTGTGTTCTTTCTTTCTTAATATCTGTTTCTTTCTCTCTGTTCTTTCTTTTCCTCTCTAATCTTTCTCTCTGTTCTTTCTCTCTCTGGTGTTTCTTTTTTTCTTCCTTTCTCTCTGTCCTTTCTTTGTCTCTCTAATCTTTCTTTCTCTCTGTTTTCTTTCTCTCTCTGTTCTCTTTCTTTCTCTGTTTTCTTTCTCTCTGTGTTCTTTCTTTCCCCTCTTTCTTTCTCTGTTCTTTCCTTCTCTCTCTGTTATTTCTCTCTCTCTACCTCTCTGTTCTTTCTTTCTCTCTGTTCTTTCTTTCCCCTCTTTCGCTTCTCTGTTCTTTCT